>QKMX01371287.1:12896-24534 GCA_003401595.1 Venustaconcha ellipsiformis | reverse complement strand
AAGCACTTCAAATAATGGACTAAACCAGCTTAATTACATGTGCAAATCAACTTTGGGATTTTTATTTTACATGAGGCTGGGGAGGGAAAGACTTTAAGTGCTAAGGATGGCATGCACTTTGTGGAAGCCTGACTGCTCATTGTGGAAAAAGGAAAAGCTATTAAAGTAGTTATAAACCTGTTCTGCTTCAAGTTTTTTTTAACTTATTTGATAAAGCTGGTAGTATACAAATGGGTCTATGATCTCCAGGTTCACTTCTACAAACTTGTTTAAAAATAGGAATAATTTTAGCACACTTTACTTGATTTGAGTTTAATCAAGTAGGTACCAGAACTTGTGCTGATAATTAAAGGACTTTAGTTCCATTGTCATTTGTACCACACAATATTTTTTTATTTCAATAATCTTGGACAAATTGTAGATCAGGAACTCTAACCTTTACAAAAGTTATAAAAAGTTATGCATGTAGTAGTGTTTTAAAGCATGTCAACACAGCAAGGCTATTTGGTGTCAACTAAAGGTATAGCTGGAAGAATTTATAAATGAATCACACAAATGTATGAATTGCAAGCAAATTTACTAAGATAAATCCTTCCAGATAAATGATAAACAAAAATTAATAAATAAAGCATTAGCAAGTTAAACTTTTGTAAAATGTACATAAAATATAATACTTTGGTAATATGTAAACAAATCATTTAAAAAAGGCTAAAATTTAATACAAATCACATTTCCTTAAAGAGCCGAAGATTTTTAAAAAATAATAATTGATAGACAATCATTTGTGGGTTGCTGGAAGTTTTGTGAACCAATAATGCTTTGAAAGAAATCCAGAGGTGAATGTCCTTTATTTCCAAACCCATCTGTGAAAGAAATCTTATGAGTTACATTACTATGTGTAACCATGTCATCTTGAAACTGGCAGCATGCATGAAAACTGTATTTTAGAAGCAGATTATTTCGAGTCAGCAAGTTTGGCATAGCTTTTAAGAGCATGTGACTTGCAGGTTGGTTGGTACAAAAAAATATTGCAATTGAAGCATAACTGAGAAGTTAAAGATAAATCATGGGTAGAAAAATTTGAAAATTCATGGTTGTCCCAGGGCAACCAGCATTGAAAAGCTGGTGACACAGCAGATTTTTCTCTTTGCCTGATAAATGACTTCAACTGTTAGAAGACTGCTGTAATCAGATCCAAATTTATCAGTTATTTTTCAAAATGTTTATGTGTACTTGTCCATTTCAGTGATGTTGAACATACATGTAGTAAATAATTTATACTGGTATAATTACTGTCATAACTTATGTACTAATGGTAATAACAGTTTCAGGTAACACATGTACTAGTTGGTGAATCATAAATATCACTTTTATGTGAAAAGGTCTCTATTAAATAACCTAACGATTTTTAAGCTTATTCCTTTATTTATTTGGATCAGGTGTGTCAGGCTAATACAGTACAGTAGTCAGGTACAGTATGATGTTCACTGTGCAAATTAGAACCTTGTGGGCTTCAGGTAGAACTGCTGGTCCTGAGACACTGCTGTCGTCATGTCACTTCCTGCACTAAAAGTATCAGTTGCATCCAGGCAATCACTGAAAGTATTTCACAAACAGAATTTGGTATCATGGATGTGACAATGTCACTTTCAGATTAACATAATACAAAAAATCCACATCCTTATTTGAGATTAGCAAATAAAGATCTACAAACAATTCTTTTCCTGATGCATTTTGTAGTCTGATTTAACAGTTCCCATTCCTGTAATGGTATTGATGGGTAACCAGACTAGCTTTCTAGTAGCTGGTCACCCTGACTTATAGTTTATGTTAATTTTGGATTTACATTATTATGGGTCATCCTGTCTTTAATCTCATAATATTAATTCTATGTTTAAATTGTCTGGTAAATGTTAGTAGCCATAAAAAAAAATCCCATCATCATTTGAACATATTTATGTTTTGATAATTTTTTTTTGTTGCCCTTAATCTGATGATGGCCTGTTTTACTTTATTTTTGCCTCAAGAAAAGAAAGATTGATAGATATGAAAGTCTTCATAAAATTCACATCCATCTACAACACTATGATTCAGATGTTCTTTTCTAATAGATTTGACAGCCTTTATCAATACTGGATATTTCAGCCTATTAAGTTTTGTTTGATAATGAGAATTGTGTGGATTTTTCACCAGTTTTATTTTAACATGTGTGGTACAGATTGTTCAACTTGCAAGTCACTTTAAGAGCATACAATAGTTCATTTGTTATGAAAGGCAGTTCATAATATGACATAAAACTTGAGGAATTTTAGATAAATTTACTAGCAAAATGTTATACAGCAGTATTAAAAAAAATATTTTAATGTAAGTGAGCTGTATATCTACTTCGTATTCTGTCAGTAACTGCTGTATTGTTAACATTTCATACAAAAAGATCAGGACAATACTGGCAGGTATGTTGTGTTGTAGTATGCATGTATAAATGGATTTTCATGTTGCCATTAATAATTTGGGTTTAACATTTGTCCGGCACATGCATGTGTTATCTTAGTCCAGCCCTGCTTACTGTTAACCCCCAAATCTTAAAAGATATCTTGGTTTCAGAGCAACATAGTTATGACCTTAAATGTGATTACTTTTTTTGTATTTTTCTGTACCAAGTACCGCTAGCTAGGACCTAAAATGAGATTACTGTTTTTTGTATTTTTCAGTACAAAGTAGCTAGGATCTAAAATGTGATTAGTTTTTGTATTTTTCAGTACCAAGTAGCTAGGACATAAAATGTGCTATTGTTTGTATGTTTCTTTCAAAATATGCTGTAAATGTACTATTTTTATATGTTGCTTTCAACATGCTGTAAATACATGTAAACTTTTATATGATTATTTCTTTTGGCATGCTGTAAATATATATTTTTTTGTATTTCTTTTCTTTCAGCGTGCTGTAAATTTATTTTTTGAAAATAATTTCTCATTCAGCATGCTGTGAAGACACTATTTTTGTATGTTTCTTTCTGACAGCATGATGTCAATGTATTACTGTTACATGTTTGTTTCCTTTGGCATGCTATAAATGTACTATTATTTGTATCATTGTTTCTTTCAGCATGATGTAAATGTAAAGGGTTTTTTTTCTTTCAACATGCTGCAAATGTACAATTTTTTGTGGGATAGCAATTTTCATGGATTTTTCTTGGTTGCTTGTTCAGTTGAATGTGGGGATTAACTGAAAAATTCTTTAGGAAGTTATTTGTTTACAGTGACAATTTAATTTGATTACTGGTAAAATTTGGATACATTGCTGATCCATCAAGGCTTTGTTGGGTGATATTACTCCTGTTCTGTACCATATTCATTGTAACACAACCTAGATTTCAAAAGCACCTGAATACATCAAATAGAAATGGCAGATTTTTGAGCAATGTGATTATTCCTAATGTTGACTGCATGATTAGTTACTGAGGTTAGTTTGAATTTCAGATGATTAGTAGCAAGTGTGAAGTGTGAAGTTGTAAAATAATTTAGTGTTCACAGTGTTTACATTTTGTCTTGTTTGCTTGTTTCACAGAATACTGATTGATATGTAACCAGGTATTTGAATATTTACAAAAAGTATTCTGACTCAAATGTTTGGCTCATTCTTTTAGCTCAAAGGAAGACAATTGGTCATGGTTTACAAGCCATAAATTTAAGTGTCTATAACGGTTAGATTTTGCAACTCAGTAAACTTGACACTCATAAAAACAAATTATTTCATACAATATTGTAACATTCCTCCTCATAGGAAGTAAAACAGTTTCAAATGTAAGAATTTACCATTAAGTTAAAAAATTATAATCAGATGTTTTTACTCTTTTTGCAGGTGCAAATAAAAAATGGAACAAGTACCTGAAGAAAATAGAGGAAGCCGTTTTAAATTATAAAGACTGTGATAATAATTGTTCATGCCATGAAAGGTAATAACCACTTTACACAATGATTCCTTAGCCATGTTACACAGATTTTTTAGGCACATTACACACTGAATCTTAAGCCATTGTTACATGCTGATTCTATGACCTATGTTACACTGATTCTTTAGCCACATTTCACTCTAATTCTGTACCACTGTTACACACTGATTCATTAACCACATTATACACCGATTTTTGCACCACTTTTGTACACTTATTATCCAGTGGCTAATTTGAAAATCTTATCACTCAAGAATGTTTGAGATGGTTTCATTTTTATTTAAAATGAAGAAATTGTCTTATCTTGAGCTCTGGAAACACTTTTGGAAAGTAGAGAGTTTCAGATCCTTCAATGGACTCTTGTTATTAAATATAACATCACAGATTAACAGTTATCACAAGACTATGTCTGATCAAGGGTCCTGCATCTCTTCCAGTTGCAATGAAACATACAAGTATATTGTTTTTACTGGTATATTATCACTAACTACAAGGGATGTGAATTGATCAAGATAGCTTGGTGTGTATTCTGGATGAATGTATTGAATAATGTTGCAGAAGACTTGGATAAGTGAAGCTTCCACTTATTATCATTCAGGAAGTTGTTAATTGACTGTCACAAGAAAAATATATTTTCAGGAAAACTGAACCATCATTTGTGAGTTTGGGAATTGCCAATGAGACCTCATCTAAGATCAATAATTGTATACCAGGTAGCATTCCATTGGGGGTAGGGCTTTGTAGTTGACTTGTTATTGATATTAGGTCCAATATGTGTGTCATCAGTCAATTTTGCTATCATAAATTCAGTTATATTGCAACTCTTTTGCATTTTTCTAATGTTATAACAGCAGTTACATACCTTTCTTGAAGTGAACATGAATTTTTACAAACCAACAGACTTGTAATATTTACCTCCACTTAGTATCAGTTAATATGAAGTTTTATGAAGCAACAAATTTATCATATTTACCTCAACTTTCTATTAATATGAAGTTTATTGGTTCATAATACTTAATATTCACAATAATTTCTTACATAAAGACCTTGTTTTAATGTCTTCCAAAAATCATTATGTTTATGCAGAGAAATGAATGCATTCTAACATTTTGGTTTTCATTGTCAGTGAATGATCGGGGACCTTGCTTTATCTGCCTGACCCCAGTTTAATTGTGTAAAATGAATCTGACCAAGGTACTTTATTGGATCTTTTTATTCCATTAAACATGCTTGAGAACATTCAAAGAAAGTTTGACTTCTAACACATCCATTGTCAGATTCATTAAATATTGCCGTAATGAATCTTTCAGAGTTTGGTCTACTTTGACTTGTATGAGATGATGTATTGCCCACCCAGCTTTAAATTGCATTTATAACTTTTAGCAAATGCTGTCTGCTACTCTTATGCTTTTGAGCATCAATTAGTGAAGAATGATTATATGATAAAATATTTACATTTACTTACAGTGTAATTGACAGTGATCTATATGTCTGGGAGCACAAAGAGAATGGAATAAGCCAGGAAGTGTTCAACATCGCTCGACAGCGAGGAACTCATTATCAGATCATCAACCACCAGTTGTATAGGGAGGAGTCATGCATGTTTCCAGCAAGGTACTGTAAAAATATCATGGGCTATAGTATTTTGACTTGTCCATGTGTGGAATGACCACAAGTGGAATAGATTACAGATTTTAGAGTCAATGGCCAAGATTTTGATCAGACAAAAGAGATTAAAATTATGCATAGTTACCTATTCTTGGTTGATGTGATTTAGCTGATATCCACATTGTGTGTTTCAGCTTCTCTGATTGTGCCTGTGATTTCCAATATAGCTACTATAGTCATTTGTGCAAATGAATGTCATCCCAATACTTTGCTTTTAAAACTTGATCTCATATTGCTAGAAATCAGATTGGCGATTGTCAAATATTTACAACCATTTTGTTTTCTTCCATAATTATTAATAATGAAATTAGAGTTGATCGTTATTTCCCTAACCCATAGAAACACACAGAATCAGTTTTGAATCATCACTCTGAAATTGTATACATAATAATAGCTCAGAAAGTATTGCTTTTCAAAATTTCAAGCTTTATTATTCAGGCTGAGCTAGTAGTGATGAATCAGCCAACTTAAGTTTTATTGAATAAATACATGAAAAAGCAGCCATTATTTCACATTCAAGATTAAACTTTGAATCTATATATTAATTTGTTCTTAAAAAGGAGCTAATACTGTACATCCTTGTAATTTAGGAACCATTCAACTTATTTTGATGCAGTTTGGTGTGTATATTGCTTCATAGACCTAGATGTACCCTTTATTGGTTTTGTCTCATCAACTTCATTTTGGATAGCATTGTGGCTTTTGAAAATTAAATTCATATTTTCACATGTTTTTAATTATCTTAACTCAACAGTGTTTTAATGTATTATAATATTATTTGGTATAAGAATTGCCTTTTAGATTCAAGGGCTTTTTATGGGTTGTTTCTTCAATTCCAGTTTGAAGAGTTATGGCCCTTGAAAATTAACTTGATATCTTCACATGGGTTGTTGCTTGTAACTTAATCAGCTTAAGAATGATTCAGTACATCCTGAAGCAGTTTGGTATGAGCATTGAATTGTATACTTAGATATGCTTTTATGGGTTTGTCTCATGAGCACTTTCTTAGAGTTATGGCTTATGATAGTAAATTTCATATCTTAACATTGAATGTTGGTTTTATTTAGCATAGTTTAAGAACTTTTTAATATATTGTTGCAGTTCGCAATGAACATAGTCACACAGTCTTAATGTTCCATTTATGGGTATAAAAAATGCCATTTGTCAAGCGAGTTCTTGTCTTCAGATGCAAACATATAGTATTGTTTGAAGTCAGCTTTGCTTAAGAACCATTCAGCATATCAAATGAAATTTGTTCACTATGTTAACAGATGCAGTGGAGTAGAGCATTTTATTTTGGAAGTGATCCACTCCCTACCAGACATGGAGCTTGTCATAAACACCAGAGATTGGCCCCAGTCTGAAAAATTTGGCAACCCACTCCCAGTCTTCTCCTTCAGCAAAGTGGTAAAGTGTTGTGGTTTCTCTTACATTATATTCTGAAGTGCTGCATTAAAAATTGCATATAGACAGGTTTGCCTTTTAAGTGAGCCAGCAGCAGACCAATATATTCTGATTTAGCAACTTCACAGCACAGTAAAGGAATTTTTTAAGAAGAAGAACTATACAAAGCAAATGTACTTTTATAACAGTTTGGTTATGTCTAAGGTTTGCATTGGGAGGGTTGTTATTTATGGATATTATAAACAAACAACCAAAACGAGGAGTTAATTCTTGGTAAAGCAGAAATTGGGTCTTCTTAGTACATTGTTTATGACAGTACCTTCTTGGTAAAATTCAGATACAAAAATTAGCTTTTTGAATATTTGTTTTGCAATAGACTGTGCTATACAATGTACTCATAATGCACCTTCAGCATTGTGTAGAAGATGAAAAGAAGTTGTTATGTGACAAAATCATTTACCAAATTATAGCTGTAGAAGTAGTAATGCAGAATGTTGACAATTTCACACTAAATATATTCACAGATAGTCACGAAAAGGAAATATAAGGTAGAAATAATAACAAGAATTTTTGATTATCCAGTATTCCATCGACATTGACTGTAAATTATTTTGTTCTAGAATGATAAGCATTGGGATATAATGTACCCAGCATGGACATTTTGGGAGGGTGGACCAGCAGTTTGGCCAATCTATCCCATAGGACTGGGCAGATGGGATCAACAAAGGGAAATTATAACCAAGTAAGAGTGAAAGTTTTTTTTAAATAAATAGATGATTATTTGCATGTATGTTCACTGTAGACCTATAAATCTAGATGTTACTGTCACCTTTAGACCGGAACTCCAGGTGGCCGAGTGGTCTAAAGCACTCACTGTATCGATCACTGTTATCTCACCTCTGCATCGGTTGGAGGTTCTTTGTGTGTATGTGAGAAAGTTTGCCAGTAGCTTACTAGAGTTTTCCCAGGTTCTCCCTCCACCAGTTATACTGGGTGCCATGTATAGCCCATTTTGAGCTGTGAAATGGTATTAAACAAAAACAACAGTTTTAGATCAACCTGTATGAAAGTGAGAAGATATGCATATGACAATCAGTCTGCATGACACAAGCAGAAGACAGTATTACTATCATTTTTATGTGCAGGAGATTTTTAATACTCATTGGTATGCTGTAAATTAAAAAAATTTCACCAGCATAAAAATGTCAGTATTTTGCAAAACTACAGTCAACAGTAAAGACTACAGTGCAGGAGAGAAAGTTGTCAGCCATAGATTGTGTGCATTTTTTAGTGAATTAGGAGTAGAAAAATCATTTGTTAGGAGCCCATGAGAACAGAAGATTAATGCCCACCAGGCATTTATTTCCAATGTCAAAGCCGATATTTGCAACCAAATAAAATAAAATTAAAAATAATGTTGAGAATCTAAATAAAATGTTATATTTTTTTCAGTGTTATACATTTGATCATTCAATTTGCCAGCAGGATACCTGCAGCAGGGTTTATTAGTCATTTCTATTTATTCCAGGGATGCTAACCATTCCAGATTTTGCAAAATAATTACTAAATTTTTTAATAAAAATTCAGCTTTTTGAATTATACTGATAAAATTCCAGCAGATATTAATGGGGATTGTAAGCAGGTTACCTAGTGACATTTGTGGATTTTTTAATTTTCTATCCCTAATGAACGTTTACAAGAATAATAAAACTTAAAACATACTTGCATGATCTGCTGATTTGTTTCCATGGAAACCTGTCAGTTAAATTTAAAAATTTCCTCAGTTTCATGAAACTGCTGTCATTTAGAGTTTGCCACTTCAAAGGAAGGTACACTCCATTTGTTGTGGGTGTTCATTTAAAAAGAAAATACAGTATTCAATACCTTGACATTTGAATTCTGCATCTTCAGGGCAGTTCAGAACTGGCCATGGGAAAAAAAGCTGAATAAAGGATTTTTTCGTGGGTCCAGGACAAGTTCTGAGAGAGACCCACTAATACTCTTATCTAGGTCAGAACCAGACCTAGTGGATGCTGAATATACTAAAAATCAGGCCTGGAAATCTGATGCAGTGAGTATTCTCATTTTCTCTGTCTCTCACTTTATTTCTTTCTCTCATTTGAATATGCATCAGTGTATGTAAACACAGACTCCAGGTTTCAAATTCTGTCAGTTGACTTTTTTTGTGGGTTGCTGGTTTTTCTAGATTTAATGGCTGCTGTATAGTTGAAAAGACCCATTCCACTATCCAAAAATTTAAGTACAAGTGAAAATTATTTTTCTCAAAACCAAAGAAAGAGAAACCCAATGAAATAAATTAATTTCCAGCATGTTTTAAACCAGTTTATTAGAATAATTTGTATTTGCTTTTTCTTGCTGTTGAGGTAACAAGTTTAATTAGACTTTAGTGTATTCACTAATGTCACAACAAAAAAATTGTAGTTTTCTATTTTTAAATAGTCCAATGAAGAATTCCATAAGGTTTCCATTGGTTCCTGTTTCTTCTATCATGATATAAGAAGTCCATGTTATATAGNAAGTACATGTTAAAGAACCAATTTTTTACATTACCTTTGGCATCATAGAAAACTCAGTTGTGGACTGTATAATAAAAAGGTAAAAAAAGTCGACATAAATAGTGGACCCTGCTTGAACAGCTGGCATTCATTCAAGGGTCACAGACTTTGAGGCAAATATGGCTCAACACTTGCCACCACTGTCAACAAATTTTGATGACCAATTGAAAATTTCATCTCAAAGCAAGCATGTCAGTTAAGGAGATGGATGGCCCAAATTGTTTAGGACAGTCGACAATGCTACATATAGATTATTCATGCAAAATTGTATGTACATATTACCTTGTCAAAGTTTGAATAAAATATTTACCTGAGGTATTCATTACTTCATAATAGTAAAGATTTATGTGGATGAATTTCAATGATAGAATTTGAAATCCTACAAAAGTCTATAGTTTGTTTTGATCTTTTGTTGCAGGATACTCTGGGTAGGCCACCTGCTACAGAAATTAGGCTGGAGGATCACTGTAATTATAAGTAAGTTATATGTTATATACTAAGTCCGAAGGACAAATAGCAAATGAAATTGTTTCTTGGACCACAGAACCCAAAGCTAATTAACAAAGTGGGATAGAGAATGCAAAGCTAATTAACAAAATAGGATAATATATACTATAAAGATAAGCTGAAAGGTCTGCAACCATGGTGAACCTGTAATAGAAATAACTATGAATTTACTGAGAATTCCGCAAGTTGTCTGCATCATTTTGTTTTCTACCAAAAGACATCTGATTAAAAAGGAAAGCTGGCCACCTATAAATTGTTCCATGAAAATCAGGTCTTAACTGCATTTTGTTTGTCTCAGCAGCTCCATTTTAGATCAGGGTAGTTCAATATCTTCAACACAGTTGGATCTGAACAGTGATTCAGACTTGTATGTGACTGTTATTTATTGCCCTTGCTGATCAACATAGCCTCACAATGGATGTGCTTGTATAAATTCTTTTGTAACAGTGTTTTGAAACATTAAGAAATTAAAATTTTAATGTTGATGACGGAAAATAAATATGCAACCTTTCTATAAAATTATTTACTTTACATATAGAGATTTTAAAGATGTTGAGGTGTAATGTCATAATTCAGACAATCATATAATTTTATATTTAAACATAAGAATACAAACTTAAAGCTATCATTGTTTTGTGCAAGATGTGTCTTTGTTGGGAAAAAACCCAAACTTGCATAACATCTGAGATTGTGATATAATTATCAAAGACACAACAATGAGGGTATAACATGCTTTATTGATGCAAGATGCAGTAATAACTGATATATTAAAAATTCAAAACAAAATTATGGGGAAAGGTAAATTTAAAAAAATGATTTCTGAGTATTCAAATTTTTATGAGTTTTACCTTAATTTTTTCATGTAGTATATTTCAATACTGGATCTTTAACAAACAATGAAACAAATATACATTATTTAAGAAATAAATTACTGTTATTTTGATGTGATAATGATATGTAGAAAATGTAAGAAGAAATGCCAAGTGACTATAACAATAGGTGACTATGCGGCACTCTCAGACTCAATTTCTTTTAGGAATAGGTAAGGAGTAGATTAATTTGTTCACATAAGAGATATTTTAAAGCTTATTGTAATGGATGTAATTTTGTATCCTATTTAATTGTCGTGCAGAATTGATCCATAAAAATCCTCATTTTTCTGCTAAAATTGTTCCTGCATAGAAGTTTGTTTTATAAATGAATTTCTCCATCAAATACATTAGTCAGTCACCTTAACATTAGGAGATTATTCCTTTGCTATCTCAAAATCCAGCCCACTCTGACAGACAGACAGACAGATGTGCAGGAAGTAACTTCTTTGATCTTGCATGGTGGCCATCCTTATCAGTGATATTCCATTGAAAATTTTGCAGCTGTGAACAGTGTGTCTGCAGATTCCAATTTTTAATCAGTTTTGAGAATCTGTTATTTATTTTTAGTGGTATTTTAAGCCAGAAGGATGATAAACTTACTATATGCAACTTTGCATTTTTCCTGGTGAATTTATTTAAATTTATGCATTTTGTACTGC
>QKMX01371278.1:0-10434 GCA_003401595.1 Venustaconcha ellipsiformis | reverse complement strand
TACAGTGTATTCTGGGCTGATCCCAGCTCAAGTAGAATTATTGCTAGGCTGATCCCAGCTCAGTGAAAAAAATAACTGATTCCCAATCTGTGCTAGGTTGATCCCAGCATCACAATGTATTCTGGGTTGATCCCAGTTGAAATAGAATTGGTGGTAGGCTGATCCCAGCATAAGTGTATTCTGGGCTAATCCCATCTTCAAGTAAATCTATGCTAGGCTGATGCTAGCCTTACTTGCATATTCTTGAGCTAATCTCAGCTCAAGGATAATTGGTGCTAGACTGATCCCCGCATTAAAGTATGATTTAGGCAGATTCCAGCTTCTTTAGACTGTCCTAGGCTGATTGCAGGTCAAGTAAAATCTGCTATGCTGATCCCAGCATTCAGGTCTATCCTGGGCTGATGCCAGGTTAAGTAGATTATGTGCTAAGCTGATTCCAGCATGCTGATATATTCTTAGCTGATCCCATCTTAAAAAATATGCTAGGCTGCTCCCAGCATAACAGTGTATTCTAGGCTGATCCCAGATTCTTGGAATAGAGCTAGGTTGATCCCATCATAAAGAAATATTCTTATATTCCTATTTTGAAACTAAAAGAAATTTATTCAATGGGTATGACCTTTATGTTTTTAGCATAGCTTATGAGCATCCAATTTGGGAAAAAGGCCAAACTGAATTTGATATAAAAATATATCATTATGTATGTGTAAAGGTTTAACACATGTTTGTAAGAAAATAAATGTTACACAAGTATAATATTCTGTCTGTCTATTGAACAAGCATATTGCATTCTCTCTCTCTCTCTCTCTCTCTCTCTCAAATAAACAAGTTGCTATTTATTATTACCAATATTCAACACGACACAAAATATATGAATACAAAGATATCAATACTTTAAACAAATTAAATATTTGGCTCACTCTCTAGGGTCTACTCTCAGGCTAGAATTTAAATGGACACTACAAGACTGTGTAGTTTCCCAATCTGTGCTAGGCTGATTCTAGCATTACAATGTATTCTGGACTCATCCCAACTCAAATAGAATCTGTGCCAGCCTTGAAGTGATTCATTCTGGCCTGATCCCAGCTCAAATAGAATCAGTGCCAGCATTGAAGTGTATTCTGGGCTGATCCCAGCTTAAGTGGACTATGCTAGGCTAATCCTGGAATTTGAGTGTATTCTCAGGGCTGATCCCCAATTAAGTAGGCTATGTGCTACACTAATCCTAGCATAAGTGTATTCTGGACTGATCTATTGTAAGTAATTCTTTGTATGACTGATGGCTGATATCAACATGAAAAAGTACTTATCAAAAACTGTATTAAATATGCATGGCCTTTATGTTTTTAGCGTAACATGTGAGTATCTGATAGGGAAAATACACCCTATCCAATGGCAGCCCTATGAAAAAGTATTGAAAGCAAAAACTCGAGGTCACCCCGAATCATAGAGGCACTGATGGGCGACTTTGGGGGGGAAAGGGGGCAGTAAAAATCTGTACAATACAACTATGAGACTCCATACTCTTTGTCTGTACCTTTGAAAGCCAGAGAGGAAGCTAATCACAATGTACTCTACATAATCGTGTGATAGACCATCTACTTTGGTTGGCTCATTGAATTAGCTGCCAAATGCTAACCAGTAGGAAGGGATCTGGTCGTGCATACCACATATGATCATACCAGCAAACCCAATTTAGACTGCAAGTTAATGGGCTAATAATAGCTTCTTGCATGATTCTTTGTCTTATAACCTCCCAATTTCAAGGCACATATACAACAGCCCTATACAAGTGTTAGCTTATTATTTGACAATTATAATTCTAAATGACATCAGCCTGTCACACTACCATTATCTCTGTTAATTGTCATTATCATGAATAAACCCCTGATAAAACTGGCAATATGTACCTAAAATTAATCAAAATCATGAAGTTGTGCATAAACTAAAATTATAAAATTATTGTTTATGTACAACATTTTAAGAAAATAAATGTTGCACAAGTATTTGCACTCTCTCAGTTCAACAAGTCTATTCACTATTACCAGTATTCAACACAATAGATAAATTTAGTAATATCAGTTTGGTTGGCACCAAGCTCCAGAACTTCTCATTCTGAAATCAAGAAAGAGCATCTCCTATAAGGTTATCATGACCAGGTATATGTCGAGCCTGAACAATGAACTGTTCTATAGCAGCTCACCAAATTAGTCCTCAAACAAATTTCGTAATAAGAGGTATTTTGGATAACCTCTTGTTAATGATTTCCACATTTGCTGAATTATAACAGCATTTATAATTTATCAAATTCAGGTGATTTAGTGATATAGACGTAGACAAAGATCTGGTAAATTTTGATCATGAGAAATGGCACCTATGGTTGTTAACCTGGCTTCAGTGGCTGGATGGTGAACAAGTTCTCTTAAGATTTTAAAGCACATAAAAAATTCTTGCATGAAAAATATTTATACAACTTTAACAATCACATTTTACTCTTAAATCTTTCTATACATAATAGATGTGCATCAAATATGCAAAATGATTAAAATTGGTGTTGAATGTAACAGGTACTACACTGCTGTAACAGTTAACTGGCATGCCTGTGTATGGAGTCAAATAGGCAACTAGTGTTCTATTTCTAATGCACTGCAGTGTATAACTTTGGTACATGTATGACAACTGCCTGAAAAGCCATACACTGTGTGAGGGAAATGGTTAAAGCTGTTACAGATACCAACAGAGAAATCAAGTATGACACAAAAACTTGACCATCGTAGATCACTCTGCATGAAAAATTCATGTGTTGCAGCAAATACATCAAATATTGTTCCTTCCATTTTGTACATGATTTCCTATGAACAAAGGAATGCATAATACTGAATATACATAGTATCTTTTCAACAGGTGAGTTGGTCTCCTTATTATTTAATAGTCTAAAGGAATACCCAAGTATTCAAGCTGCTTAGTTGGCTTGGAAGTTTTGTTTGGTGACAGAGACATATTTAGTTTGTTTAGGACCAGGTAGAGGATTGCTGTTGTTCTGTCTGGTTTGCCATCCAGAGGGTCAATTGTAAGAAAGTCGTCTAACAAATTCAGCACAGGTTGCACATCATTGTTGTTTTCTAAAATCCAGGACAATGTATCCTAAAGAAAGAGTCAAAGATTTTTGGGCTAGACATACTGCCAAGAAGCAGTGATGTACAGAACTTGTATTTTTATTGCTCCACTTAATAACACAGTAGGGCTAAAGAATTTCTTGCTATGCACAAGTTAAAAGCATCCTTTATATCAGTTTTATATGTTCATTTACCTCCACCAAGTTTTTTAATGATGCTGATATCATGATCAATGGTGATATAGGAGAGTGATGATTCATCCTTGTCTACGAGATCACCAAATTGTGTTGAGAGGCAGTCAGGTTCAATAAAAGTCTTTTCTTACTTAAATAATTTAACAATTGAGCAAGACTTCCCAAAGTCACAGTTTGATTGGGATTTTATGAACCTGTCAATGCCTGAGGGATCAGATGAGATGGAATTAGGTCACGTGATGAAGTCAGTCTTTAGAATATGATCAGTTTGGATGCCTTAGAGAACAAAAATAGGGTGGAATATGCATGAAGATAATTAATTTGCATATAGCTGGGTATTTGATCCCTCAGGCATTTACAGGTTCATAAAATCGCAATCAAACTGTGACTTTGGTAAGTCTTGTTTAATTATGAAATTTTATTTTCCCTGTAAGTGCCTAGGGATCCAATGAAATTTCAGAGTTTCTGCATCCAAGCACAACAATGAAGAAAAAGTAAAGTAAAACATATAATTGTAATATATTTGAGACTATAAAGAACAATATATAAGCATGTGAGATTGAATCAAAATATGTGATAGTTGGGACTTCCCAAGCACAACACTGCTGAAATCTAAGTTATCCAATACAGATTGATGATCATACTTGCAGAAAGAGCAATCATTACTCCATCCTATAGTCTTAATAATAGTATGCAAAGATGTTTAATTTTAGCTGCAGCAGTGCTTGATGAACCTCTAGTGCTGTGGGCGCCAAAAATGGATGTGTCAATCCCTGCCTGCATAACAGCCTTGATCCATCTAGCTATGGTACTTTTAGCAAGACTCTAAATCAATGTTGTGTGGTTATCAATAACTTATTCTCATTTCCCCTGAGGGAAGAAGTTATACTGATATATTCTTGTAAGGTTTCAATGATACATTGTCTTTTATCATGATATTTAGAAAAAGTCATTGGTGGTAGATATTAATTGGGTTTACTTTGCTTCAAAAGGTCCCTAATTCTGACAGTAACTCTATCAGAAAAAATAGTAATATCATCAATGTATATGACATGCAAATTTGACATCCCTGGCCACTAAGTGAGACCAACAGGTTCACTAGTTTATGAGTTGCTTGCTTCAAAGAAATGTTCCCTAAGGAAAATAATTTTCCAGATGCTGAATCACAGTTCTCACATCCCAGGTTATCCATATCTTGGCAAATTAGACCTATATAGAAGAACCGTTCTCAAAAATCTTTTTAAACCACATTATTACCAAGGTCTACATTGCTACTCAATTTAACTAAACTAGATATAGCAGATCTAGCAGTATTGTTGGAGTAGTATCCTAAACCTGAGTCAAAAAGCTCTGTTAAGAAAGCCAGGACAGAATTTACAGTTGGATCAAGTGAATCAATATGTTTCCCAACTGAAAAGTGCAACCATTTTTGGAGATGTGTCTGATATTGTTTCCTTGTAGATTCTCTCCACAAATTGAATATGATACTTTCCTGATATGCCTGTACGGAACAAGGCTTTCCTGATAAGCAAAACACAGATGTGATTTCTGCTGTTGATGTTCCTTGAGTGGTTCCTGAGGTAAGGCCACAAATCTGTGGAAGAATGCATGATTGATGAGCAATTTGTTGCAGCAGGCAGAGAAACCAGGGGTGTGTTGTCCGCAATGGTGCTACAAGTAATACTTCTTCACAGTCGTCTACAATCTTCTGAAGAATGTGTCCCACCAGTCTGTAAAGGGGGGAACATACATAAAATTAGGTCAGACCACATCATAGAGGAAGCATCAACGGCCCATGCATATGGATTTGGTCTATTTGAAGCCTGTAAGAGAACTGTCACTTTTGATAATAATGCCTGGGTTACCTCTGCAAATAGTCTTAAAACTGATTTTAAAATTTTGGATCCACCATTTAATTGTATCTTTAGCTCTGTTGGAAAGAGAAATTGATGCAACATAATGGCCATTATGCATTTTCAGTAATCTGTCTTTCCCTTTCCAAAATTTTTTACTAAAGAGGGGCATAACCCTATTTCTCAACAATCTGTCTAGGCATCTATTAACCTTATGCTTGCGAAATATTAAATTGTAATTCAGACCTAAATTGTAGTCACACCTTCTATCTCAATTCTAAATGGATGTTACTGTGAAGTGATCAAATCAAACATAGCAGACTATATCCTATTGCTATCTGTACACATGGAGATGAATGAGAACATTCCCGTTCACTCTGCAGGATTCCTTTGATCCTAACCTAACCTCTTAACACCTGGGTATGAATAATACAAGTCTTTGTCAAATGACACGAATGGTTGCCTACGCCAACTCCAATTTCCTGTGGGTTATGGTAACCTTGCATAAGAGATTAACACTAGAATGTGATAATCTTTAGTCTTTGGTCATCAAACACATGGTGCAGTAATATTCTAGTTTATACATGACTTAATACCTGGGCTTAGGAAATGTGACAGCAATTTTGTGGCCTTAAATGTTTTTCGCTCAAGTCCTTTAATTTATACTGTGCTATTTGGACTCGGAATCTTACATTGACAACTTTGGCTAAGCTCTCCTGAATGGGGTGAACACAATATTCATTCACTTCATAAAAGTGGGAGTGTTCTTTCAGGATATCGTCTTCATCAGTTTCTTAAGGTAAATTTGGTGGTGATGGAAAGCCGTGCTTGAAGTTATTGACATCTTCCTCACATTCAACCAGTCAGAGAAAAATCACTTCCCTCCTTATGCTGATCCATTTCTATCTGTGCACATGTATGTGCCAGTCCATTGAATCCCAAAATATCAACCATGGGTTATTTTGTTGTGTCAACTTGTGACTTCAAAGTTGTTACCATAGCTGTCAAATTTGTCAGTAATTCAAGCTGATGGTCCCACATCACTTGATTGCAAGTTTCTTGTCGCTCATTAAGACTGTTATCTGGGTGCCAACATTGTTGTGCAAATGTCACATTTTCTGTCTCTGACTTGAGAGAGAGAGAATTTACATGGTGAACTCGTTGTAGACAATGGTACAATCCCCTTGTCTGTAGATGCAGGTTTTCTCCGCGATTTTGATGCCACTAGAGGGCTATCAGTTTGCATAGTTGTTCCCCCTTGGTATTCATTGGATTTTGTTGCAACCGTGATAGAAAAATCTTTGTCCTTATCAGCTAAACACTTCTTGGCTCTATTTTGCAATATTTCTTGCAACAGTCCATGTCCTGTATTGACAGGATACCTTTGGTTATGTCCGGATTCCACCATCATGCAAATTTGTGGAGGAGATGACACTCAAAAATGATGAAACAATGAAGTATGGTACAGTAATAACTGGATAAGGTCTTAGAACAGTAGAGGAAGTTTCCTCTCTGTGCTAAGTTCAAATTTGCATAAAAATTCTGCTGTAAATTACTGGAATCACAAAAATTGAAAACGTGAGAAAAACTCAAAGTACCGACTCCTTGACTCTGGAACATTCACTGACTCTTCCCCTGACCAATTCTGTCTCATGAGATCCTGAGACACTTACAGCGGAAATAAAATTTGCCGTCTGCAATACCAAGTGGGCTAATGCAATACAGATGATATGGAGGTTGATCAAAGGACCCAATATCATATCCATTTTCCCATTTGTATTATAGTAGCTTTGAAGTTATATCAGTATGCCGCAAAGCAGATTTCAAGATTTACATTCAAGAGGCAGAGTGGACAGATTCCCCAGACCTGTATCAAGATCATTGCCAAATCTTGCTGCAACCATTTAACAAATTTCCAATCAGGGTGAGACTTATTCATATTTTAAGGTTTTGCAGGTGCTTGCATAATGCTCACCTTTTCAAGTTAAGCAAACATGGTTGTTTGATCATCATGTCAAACAACAGCTTTTGGGGATATTTAAATTGTTACATATTTCCTTTTTTTATGTTTCACCCTGGCCCTACCAAGGACATCAGTGTTCAGACTCTTGGTTGGATGTGCCATTCTGGTAGATGCAGCAGGTTTTTTTTGTCCTCTGACAAAGTTGAAGTAAAAATTGAAAAAATGCAGTGTCTTGTTACAGAGTGCACAGCAGTTTCTTTACAATTTATGAATATGGAACAAAAAGAGTCTTATTTCTCACCAACCACTCAATTTTTATATTGTAGTGTAGATATTTTGCAGCTGCTGCTGAAAACATCTTATATGACTCAGAAACCTTGGATGCAATGTCATGATATCCCTTCATACAAGTTGAGTTTGTTGTGTCTCTGGGGATAACCATCATACTCTTGTAAATGCCAAATGCTTGAATAATTGTGCTAATGTAAGAGAAGTGTTCAAGCAAGGGTCATGATTATCTTTTGAAGTTGTAGAGTGTAGATTAACTTTCAAAGGAATTAAAAAGGAGACCAGATTCATGTCTCACCTTTTTGAATTGGTGCACCTTTGGATATACCATATCCATGCACAGCAAGGACTCCACCATGTGTAGATAAGTCATTTGAAAATTGGCTGAAGCTTGTTGACATGGATCCTTGGTTATGCTGTGGATGTCGCCAAAGTGATGTGCATTGTCATCTGCTAGCACTGCGTTATAGCCAAAATGGGAACCTTCGGCAGTAGTGATTCTGCAGCATGTCCCAATGAACATCATGTTGGATTGAAGTGTGCTTCCCAGATATCAATATTTCTTGCATCAAGCAAGGAATGAACACTCTTAGCTGAAGTAGCCACTGTGCTTGTTGCACATGCATACAATTATCTCTTTCTGAGAAGCAACTGACTCAGTGTTGTTCATAAATTCCTGGAATAAATGAATAAACTATTTTCTCAGTCCTGGGCTGAAATTCTCCAACTAGAAAGTTCTTTTCTAAGTCAAGAAAGAGAACAATTGCCTGGTAATGACAAGTCATAGTTGGCTGTAGGTTGGTGGTGAGTCTAGGTGTGTGCAAGTAGGTTGACCCTTAGTTTTGTTATGGCAGCTTCTCCAAATCCTGCCTGCTGTTTTGTTCATGTTATTGAAATGTGGAATACGGATGGTAAGAAGTCACAGCGGAAATTAGACATGGACAAAACAGAGGCCAAAAGTTGTCAAGATGAGAGGAAAGTTTTATAGTTTAAATGATATGAAAATTCTACAGATAAGATTTGGTTGGATGATGAGAGACCCCAAATCCATTATCTATACATTTGAAAGTCAGAAAGGCAAGTGATTACATGGTATCCAACATGATGATGTGATAGACTATCTACTTTGGTTTGCTCTTTGAATTGAGGTGCCAAATGCTAACGAATAGGAAGAGTTTTAATCATGCACATCAACTGTTATTCTCCACCAACCCTATTTAGACAGCAAGTTAACAGTAAATAATAGTAGCTTCTTTCATAAGTTTATTTCTACCTCCCTGTTTCAAGGCGCATGTACAACACACCTGTACAAGTGTTAGGCTACGATTAGATAATTATGATCTTACATCACATCAACCTGCCACACCACCAGTATCTCTGTTAATCATCATTATCATGAATATGCCCCATATAAAACTTGTAATTTGTACCAAAATTAAATCAAGAAAATTCATTAAGTCATGCATAAACTAAAATAATGTATTTAATTAAATCTTGTATTAAAGTATCATAGTTTCTTACCATTCTGGCAGACAAATGTGTGATCTAATTGTGATCAAACTTAGAATATGCTGTCACATCTTTAAGATTTTTGAAAGTTTTGATAATAAAATATAATGCATATTAATGAAGTGATCTTGTGTCTTATTGGCAGAATATATAACTGCTCTGGAAGCCATATTATTATGATATAAGTTTGATCATCATTTATATAGTATGGAGTTTTATAGTGAAAAACATGAACTAATTTAAAAGTGAGTGGGATCCCTGCATGGATGACAATTATGTAATCTTGCATCAGATGGCTGAACTTGATACCACTCTGGGAGACATATTTTTTATCTGGTGTTGAAGTTTCAGATATATTTTGTCTTATGTGATCAAGATCTCACATGAGCTGCATAAAGTGTGGCCCATGCACATTAATGAGATGATTTTGCTTGGGATGGATTATGTTTGTTAGCACTTGAGACACTATATTTCCTTATCCAGTTTTTATCAAACTGGATTAATATTGTTAAATAATTAAAGATCTTTAATAAATACAAATATGAGCAAGATTTATGCATATTAATGAAGTGAGTTTGCATCTGATTGATCAAGTCTGACAGTACTTAGAAATCATATTTTTATGCAGTTTGACAAAAATTCTTATAGAGAGCAGATTTTTATACAATATCATGAATAGGCTTGTATATAAAGACATGATAGTTGCTATATTCACAATGACCAGGCTTCTGTGTAGGACATTCATGCCAGAATACACTTGCTAGAATGGTGAACAATTGGTTAATCACAAAATCCTGCTGGAAAANCTCAGCATATATCAAGTTAACCATGAAAGGTTAACTTGGTTTCGATCCTATCCTGAAGGCAGACAATAACAACTTTCTATTTTAAAGAAACTTTTTCAGTCAGGTGTTCCACAATGATCAGTTCTTAGACCATGACTCTTTCTGCTGTTCATCAATGATTTACCATATCACATTGAGCTATCCACTACCAACATATTCACAGATGAGACAACATTATATAACATCGGATCAAAAGGCCATGAGATTAGCACTAACTTAAATCAAAATTTGCTAAAAATAAATAACTGGTGTGAACACAATGGCATGAAGATCAATGCAGCCAAATCAAAATCCATGATCATAGATAGCCAAGCAAGAGTAAAATCTGAGAAAAATTATTTGAAAGTAATGATAAATGGTTATACAGCAGTCTGAAAATGACAGACTACTTTGCATCATGAGATATCAAATCTTATGTTGGACAAGACAAGTTGATATAGTCATTAAAAAGTTAATTGACTGCTTTATCTCCTGAACAGAATGAAATCTTACCCTCTCAAGAACAGTGAAAGATATTCTACAATGCAATTATCATGCCACACCTAGAATGATGTCGTTTTGTCTGTGGTAATAGTGGTATAGGAAATCAGGACAGATTACTGAAATTTCAGAAAAAAGCAGCTGGGATTATTTTTGATGTTGATTTAGATACACCATCAATAAATC
>QKMX01371266.1:27993-39377 GCA_003401595.1 Venustaconcha ellipsiformis | reverse complement strand
TCATGAGTAATTTTTTCTTTGATGACAGTGATATGAGAAACGCAAATATTTTTGCCAACCAAATAATCTACTGGAACTCTGATGAAAGAGAAGCAAGCTCATAACATGATAAGTATACTTTCCAAAAGATTGGCACCATAAAGAACAATCCATATATAACAATATTTTTAACTCTCTAAGGCAATAAACTTTAAAGCATACAAAGTTTTGTTAGGCTGCACCCTTGTATGTAAGCAATGCTTTTAGTATTTGGAAAATAAATTCAATATAAATAAAATAAATAACTTCATACTGTATTTAAATAAAAAGTGATTTTTTTAAAAAAGAATATGACTACCCAACATAAGTGTACACAAGTGATATTCTATGAAATCCTACCAGACCTTAAATACATTTTAAGATTTGTATTTGAACAACAGTCTCTCTCTCTCTCTCTCCCTCTTTGACAACTACCTGATGACAGTGGGAACACACTCAATGTTGGCATTTTTAGATGTGAAGGGGGATGCAACTGATGCCTCAGCTTCTGACAGAGAGATCCCCGTATGAGCTGTCTTCAGTGCTCCACAGTCATTAGCTCCATCACCACACATACCAACATAGTACCTAGAATACAAGCAATTGATTTAGCATGTTTTTTTACAGGATATAAAAGAACTACACTATATGTATTTCTTAAACATTATTAGCTGATGCAAAGTTCTAATGTTAGAATGACACATAAACTGACTCAAATTCAAATCTGAGGAAAAGAAAAAAACCTGTCTTCTTGGAAGTATTTAATAAAATGGTAGGTTTGGCATCATCACATATGAGCATACACTCATGCAATAACAATCAGAGACACTAAAAGAATACACCAAGTTTCTGTCTTTCAAATCTAGTGGACCATGAAATACAGTCTTAACAACCTACCATTTACTGTGGGCAAAGAGGACCTACAAATAGCTTGAAAAACTGTTTTTGCTCTTTGAGAAAAAAGAACTTATATCCATTATATCAACTGAAAAAAAACTAGAATCTATGGTTGTGTTCATATATAATTTGAGAGGAATTCTTTATTTAAAATTCTTCAATGAAATTAAAAAGTGTTCATTGATGTTTAGGACTAAAATACTACTTTGAAGACCATCTGGATGATACTGTGATACTTCAGGACTATTGGTGCATCAGCACAATCAAGATTTAGTACATCAACACATTCAAGGCTTTTGGAATCTATTCAGAACATTATCTACTTTTTTGGACTTAAAATAAGACAGGAGTATTTGGAATTTAATTCACACTACTTAAGTGTTGCTTGAGTTTTCACTTTGTATTCTAGGGAAAACAATTGTTTGTTGACTTGTTCATTTCACATTCTTTCTGTAACATATTTAAGACCATACAATCATAACAGTACTCATCAGAAACTAGATGGTACTGTGTTCAAACTTTCCCAAAAGATCTTATTAAAATTTTTTTCAACTGCAATGCCATGAGGCAGTGTCAAAGATGAACGACCACACAAGTCAGATTGTCCAATTGTGGTTCTGAGCTAGATGCCAGTTGCTCACATCCCATTCATGGGAACAAAGTCAAAGAACTTTTGTTTCTTTAACATGTATCTCATTGATTTAGCTAACTTGAAATTAACTGGCTGTACAAATTAGTCTGACTGGCTCTCCCAAAGTGCTAAAGAGTTTGTGACACAAAATCACTTGAGCTAATGTGTCTATCAAATAATTTTTGCAATAGTAGTTGTTGTTCATCTCTGACAATTACTGTACAAACTGCCCACTGGTGACAGTTTTGCATAATCACTAAGCACTGTTTACAATTTATACAAAGTACAGGTTACTGGCATATAACAAATTGTCAACAATGGTCTCCCCTTACAATTGAGAAAAGGGGGAACAATCTGGTAACAGTTGGGGATCTTTCAACAGGGCATGAAGAGCAACCATAATTACAATAGTCAGTGTTATGAATTATCTTAACTGGATGTTAACAGATGAAAATGAAAATCCATATTTTTTCTTTATTTGTGTCTGAAAGTAATTTTGTTACACTTCCCAATTAAAAAAATGCAAACATGCTGTATTTCCTTCATACAATTTCTCTCAAGTCCATCCTAAGTTCTGACTGTAAGAACTTTGCTATGAGATCAAAGTACACTTGAAATAATGTATCTCCAAAAGCAAGACATGTTCTCTGAAACTATCTGAAGGAATTGTGAGACAACATACATGTATGATGCATCAGGATTACTATATTTTATGTCTCTACATTGATCCTACAAATTCAAAAATAGAGAAAAAAATGGGGAAGTAAGATCTGCTGGTGATAGTGGTCTTTAAATACTTCAACCCCGATATGCATAATGGGGTTGGGGCAATAACAATAAGTGCTGCAAACGCTGTTCTGACGTGTCAACAAGAAAACTGGAGGTCAAATTTTCAAGAATATCTTGCATAGTTGTCAGCCCATACTAACACTGTTGCACAGCTTAGAGTCTATTTGCTTTATTCATACTATACTACATTCAAGTTATATTTACTCTGGCAATTCCCTTATCAAATAGATTCAGACACAATCTAGTGGTTGTGTTTTGCAAACTTTGTTGACTGCCATTGCAGTTCTTTAATAAGTGATAGTACCCAAGGAATTCCAAAGTCAGTTGAACTGGCAGTTTTTTTTAAACAGAATGAATATGTCTAATCATATTCAACCAAATGTTTAAGATATGTTGGCAACCATAATGGAATGGAAAGTGATGAATTGATATTGGTAACACCATATGCTCCTCTAACAATGCAGTATGAGAATACAAGTCCTTAATGCTGCCCCTTGAACATGTTCTCACTCCCAACACTCAAGGACTCTTGACAACTTTGATACAAGTCCTTAATGCTGCCCCTTGAACATGTTCTACCTCCTGACACTCAAGGACTATTGACAGCTTTGATACAAGTCCTTAATGCTGCCCCTTCAACATGTTCTCACTTCTGACATTCATGGACTTTTGACAACTTTGATACAAGTCCTTTATGCTGCCCCTTGAACATGTTCTCCCTCCTGACACTCAAGGAGTCTTGACAGCTTTGATACAAGTCCTTAATGCTGCAATTGATCATGTTCTCACTCCCAACACTCAAGGACTCTTGACAGCTTTGATACAAGTCCTTAATGACCAGTTTGATGGATTATTTTCTTCTTACCATGAAGCAACACCCCTGATCTACATATATTCTGAAATGTGATTTTATCTTGTTATAATACAAAATACAAATGCTTGTTAATGTTGTAGTCCTACCCAAGTTCCTGAAGAGCTTCTACTAACTGTGCCTTCTGGTCTGGAGACATGCGAGCAAATATTGTTCCTCTCACAGCAATCTGAAAGCAAAATATTGCTATTGTACATCACACCTGAATTTTCTAATAATATTCCCATTTGACAAACTCGTCTCACTGAACCGTTTGTGTGACACTGTAACCTATATACAACATTAAAGATAATCTATCAAAACAAATACATTGCAAACTCCAATTATAGATGAAGCTATCTTAAAATAGTCACTTCTGTTTTTATTTGACATGCCCACACCCTAAGTTTCTTCTTACCATTTCTGCAGCACAACAGACATTTGGACATGTATACTGGTGTGGAAAGTCAGAACGCATTCCCAATCAAAAGCTTTAAATTCAGAAGTAAAAAAAAACAGTAGTGGCATAGCAACATTCTACCAAACCTGCCTGACACTAACTAGCATAATATTTATCTTCTAAGACATAACAATATGAAACATCAGACTAAACACATTCCTCCTCTCTGTTGCAGGAGAAGATAGAGTTCTGGTTGCACAAGAACTAATAGATCAAAGCATGGATGGATGGAAGCTTACACATATTGACAGATGGACATAACCTATCACAATACACCAATCTCTTGATACCTCATGAACCTGCTTATAATGCAGAGTTAGATCTGGATCACATTTTGTTTTAACAAGAAAATACCCCCCAAAGTGACCACTATTTGTTGAATAGGAAGAAAATCTCAATCAAAACTAGAAACTAAAACCTTGATATATTGCTCTTTTTATGAGTAAAATGGTAGAGAGGACCTACAAATTTTAATCTACATTATGAAATTATCAATCTTAACAAAATTTTGCTCAACCAAAATTCACTAATATCTACTGGAGATAGCAATTTAATAAATAAATGCCAATTAAATCATGTATTCTATCACAACAGCTATGTCCATAAGCATTTCATAGAGAACCAAATTAAGTACCAATGCAGATTGCAATTCAAACGCATACAAAGCAAATAACCAGATTAATCAACAACAACAAAAACCAGTGATATAATACATGTTTTAGCTTACACATGAAGGATGTTGAAACCTGCAGAATAATAAAAATAATCTTTTAAAGGTAGAACACCTTGAAAATAAAGGTAATTTATGCAGAAAAAAAAACTTCATTAGAAAATCTCTTTATTGACAATTATTCCAAGTACAATTATAAAACATGTTTTCTCTATGTTCTGCATGAATGGCATCATTTCTCATGTTTTTGGAGGTCCCTCAGTAAGTCATATGCTTGATTATAACAAGATTGCTGTTTTGGACCCCTTAGTGTGCATGTCATCTATGAAGAGGAATACATTCACACACATGGAAGTCATCTCCATCAGATTGTATCATTTTCCAATAAACAGGTCTACAGTTTTTCCTTAAGAAACTCCATTAGTAAATAACAAAACTTCCATCTTACTGGTAGATCTTAAAGAGAGGTTGCACTGTCAAACAAATAGCAATCTGCAGCAAGTTTTACCAACAATTACGGCTAAATAGTTACTATACAATAAAAGATGCTAAACAGTACTCATATGTCATATATATATGTGCTTATTAGTAAAGTCCAACTGCAAAGAACACAGACCCAGCTTTTCTTTTGCATAATGCACAGGTAGATCGGGGTCTATGCTGTTTTACTGATTACTTTTTATAATATCTGTAGATCTAGATTTGCTGGCTCATTATGTAATGGCAGATCTCAGTACGTGCAGTTTGCAGTTGGTCTTGACTTAATAATAGTGACATACTCCACCTTGGACAAAACATCTGGAAAGTGTTGTCTCAAAACAGCCCAGCATTTTCCTGTCACAGCAAAATGAAATTTCTTTTTGCCATCTATCTCGATCACTGTAGTTTCCTGGAAAGTCAAGAATTGAAGAGGAACATCAGACAACAGTTCTGTTCTAATCCTGTGAAACGCCATAATGATATCGCTTTTACGGAAAGAAAATGAATAAATTTATAACAAAAGATGTGCTTGATGCTATTCCCTGAATAATCACAGGGATCATAATAAAGAGAAACAAGTCCAAACTTGAGTGAAAGTTCAACATCTCTGTAGGATCTACAAGATATCAGAACTATTTGCCACCATGATTGCAAAGGCTATCATGTACACACTACCTTTCCTACATTGTCCAATTTCTGATAAAAATCTATCAGCAAAGATTCTCTTTTTAAATTGGACACATTCTCCTCATTTGTTTTCAACCTTATCCAGACAAATTTATTTTTGACAAGATTGTTTATCTCTTGACATCTTGAGAAACAATGCACTTTGTCAATATAGCATGTTAAAGCCCACCACATATCCTGCTGGACACTTAGCATTGGATTTTAAAGATTAAAAAAGTATATTTCCAAAACATTAATCTCGAATCTATTTTCATTTTGTACCAGTAATAATAATTAGACTGGTTATAAGACCTTCAATGATGTAAACTTATCATGTATTTAATTGTGCACTGGCCTGTATATAGCAGGTTTATTTGGAGTCAAGTGATATAACTTTCTGACCACATGATAGTCCAAATGATTCTTCATTCTTGTATTTAAAAAAAATTCCTTATTCCTCTCTCTCCACCCACCCCATTTTTTCCTCAGATTTACAAAGATCCCCTAAAAATGACTATTTGATAGCGGAAATCTGAGAATGCCTTAAAGATTCTCAACATTGACATCAACACTGCCTGCATATTTCACTGTCTAAAATGGAAAATCAGAAAACAAAATGCAAGTGTACTCTAATACTGTAGTATCACAAATTTTCACCGGTTACCCATTTTCAAGAAATTCGATTTATCCCGAACCATGAATTTAAAGGCCTAACTAAGTAATAGCACCGTATTGTGAAGATCCCCCTCATCACATTTTCTACTGTGTTTCATTTTAAGAGATCAACAAAGCTATTTGATAAATCAACACGTGTTGTTTTCTTATACCTGTCTGATAAAAGAATTATAAAGAATTTCAATTTGTAATTATGTTTGTATTTTATATGGTATTCAGTAGCTTTAACTTCCACTTACTTAAATAAATACATTGTGAGAAAAGGAAATAAGAAAAAGAACAAACACTAATATTATTGAAAATGAAAGAATGCATAATAAATTATTCAAGTAAACAAAAGTTATATTTAATATTTTATTTTAATTTATCGTTCATTCAAGTGCAACTGTTTTTGACGGAGTCTACACATCTCATTTTATCCAAGCATTTTAGTCAAAAGTAACAAACACTATACAGTACTTGATCTATTACCTGAAGCGCAAATAGTAATAAAACATTAAACATATATTATATCAGAGTACTGATGCTCACACTTTTTCAGACAAAACCAATGTTTCAACATCAAGACAGTCTCGTCTCCTGATAAACACAAATGCATGTCAGGTAAATAATTCTAAAACTGTAGACTTAAACAAGTCCAGCTTTATCAAAGTCATGGATAATTAGGTCCAATCATTCACTCATTTTCATATGAGCTGCAATTATCCATTCAGCATTAATTGTCTCCATTAATGAAGTTGCAATGTTCACTATTATAGTACAATGATCATCACCTGTAACATCTTCATTATTCCTGATGGCCTTCATGACCTACTTGGCATACAAGTTATGAGCCTGTGATTTTATTTTCTTTGTAATCTTTATTTATTGTCAAATCTAGTGGCTGAAGTTGGTTTGTACAAACAAGATTCCATTGTCTCAGGCTTTATTATGCATTTTCTCACACTGATGGACTCTAAATACATCAAATACTGACATTGCTCATAAAGGTGGTAGTCTGCTTTCAGTGCTGTTGGTTGCACAGACTTCAATTAATGATATATGCTCAGAAAAAGACATGGTGTAAGTGACTGATTTTGGAAATTGTTTTTTTGTTGTACTAATACTTGTAGTAGTATTGTTCAATA
This sequence comes from Venustaconcha ellipsiformis, assembly GCA_003401595.1. Taxonomy (NCBI): domain Eukaryota; kingdom Metazoa; phylum Mollusca; class Bivalvia; order Unionida; family Unionidae; genus Venustaconcha; species Venustaconcha ellipsiformis. The sequence goes on along the minus strand of QKMX01371266.1, from coordinate 32,114 downwards.
TTCAAGTGACCACTGTTTGCTGTTGGTATAGTTTAATTCTTTTGTATTTTCTGTTTTAAGTACTGATAAAGGTTAATCCATGAAACTGAATATATCTACAAATATGCAAAACCATAGAAGTTTGACTTGTGTTACTTTTTGGTGGGTGGTCAACTTAATGTTTCCTATATCCTCATTTATGGATAAAATGGTTCCATGATTTTATTTGGCACACTCGAAGTCTGTTATCTACAATAAAGAATTAAAGATATAAAGATCAAGAAACCAAACTGCCAACAAATAATAAAAGAACCACTCTCTCCAAAATTGTCTAGTCCCTTACCTTGTCAATGAAGACCTCCTCTACCTGCCTCTCACAATCCTCGTCATATGTAAACTCTAGCCTGGGTGTTTGACTGTTGCTGGGGAAGTATGCCTGTACATGTATAACTATGTCTGCTGCTTCCACCATTGTACACTCCCGAGCCACACTCAGCGCTGTTAGCATGTTATCACCTGCAATCCCAAAAGTGGAAATTCCATTTGTGATCGAGGCAATTACCATTTGTAAGTCGAGTCCAACTGCATTATGCAGCAACAGATCTGGGTCTGTATAGTTTATTATGAGTAATCAGTAAAACAACACAGACCTTGATTTGCTGGTACAATATGCAATGGCAGATCAGGGTCTATGTTCTTTCCAGATGGACTCAATCTATAAGTGTGTATAAACAGTATTAAAAATCTTTAACACTGAAATACATAAAAGGATGACACCAACAATAAGTCTGACAAATGGTATTTACCATATATTCGCAATGTGCACAGACCCTGATGTGTTGGTAGGACTGGATCTGGGCTGTTAGACAGAAGTAATCTGTGGAAGAAACAAGACAGACCCTGATCTGCAAGCACATGTAATAGTAGATCAGGGGTCTCTCCTGCTTGCAGTTGGACTTTTACAAGAGAATTGGGTGTGCCATATCTCCTTATGCATGCAAAATAAAATAAACAATTACACAAGCTTGGGAGCTTGAGCCTTGTACAATACTTTCAATGTTTATATTAACTCTGACAACTAACTATCTCTTGTCGTATCATCTACACTGTTTCCTTTCTATCAAGGAATTCCCTCACTTGAGTAAGTACTTGCTACACTGTGGCAAAAACATCTTAACTCTTTAATCATTTCTAGTTGATAACAGTGATGATACAAACATAAAACACATGTAAGTTTTGTTTACTTCATATCAACACACAATTATATATTGTCTAATTCTTTAGAAACAGTTTAAACTGACTGGAAAATGTAGTCTTTCATCTTTAATATCAACATAACAATGGGGAGACAAAACCTGCAAAAGGGTGGTAACTTATACAATGCACATACAGAAAACTAATTTACAATACGATAAAATGCTGCTTTGAAATTTCATATTTTTTTTTTGTAGAAACCAAATTCACAACACCATGCATAAATTGATGAAACAGATATATATGGATAATACTATAATGGCAGTGACATAAACAAATAGGAAATGAAGCTCTCAGGTGACAAGAAAGAAAGGGATTAGTCGATAATTTAGTAGAACACAATTATTGCAAATCACTGGTTTTCTGACACAGAAAACATGAAGTATAATAACCTACTTTTGGATACTGGTGTATAAATCACAAAAATGTATGCATTTAATGTTATAGGAACATACACTGAATGGTGTGAAAAAAATGACACAAATCATTGTTACCATACTTTGAAAAGTAGATGCAATTACCAGAGTTTTAGTAGTGGTGTAGTGCTTCCCAGGATTCATGAAAACACAAGTTTTGAGACAAGAACAAATGTCTGAGAAACTTACCTACATATAAAAGTGGTACATCGTGACGAAGGTGTGATGAGTATGCCATGAGACCTTCAAAATGCATTTAAAAAATCAACAGTTTTAGGGCTTTGGAGCAGAAATTGTCAAGCCCATTTTGCAAGGAAAGACTGAAAATAGATGGAAGTCGTCATCCTGGGAAGATCTGTGGACACTGTAGTCTCCAAGTCAACTTTCAATGTGGTGCAACATGTCAGCATCTTGACCAGACTCGGCAATTATTGAAGGAAGAGTAGTCTTTCTAGATTCAAATGTCAACAAATATGGGTGGCTATTGACAGAGCTGGTGGAGCTCGTAACTTGCAGGTTGGGTTAGGCAGCAGCCAAAAGACTTCTTAAATGATATATGCAAGGATGAGTTTTCTGTTAATATTATCTGATTAGGGGCAGAAAAGGTCTTACAAACATGTCTTCATTGTCGCATGTGAAGGGTGACAAAAATGTCTCCTGTGAAGTTAGTGAAGACTGGACAGGGAAAAAAATCAATCAGGAATGGTAAATGAGTCTGGGAGTCTGTCCATGTTTAATAAATGGTAATCTATCAATACTGGCTATAAGCAAAGTCAAAAGTCTGTGATGGGTACTGTGTTTCGGGAAAAGGAAAACGGTACTGGTCAACTAGTACTAGGTCATGATGGTGCAAAGACCAGTGATGGGTGCCCTGTGTTGGTCCATGTCGCCTTGATAGGGCCAGTATTCTACATCTTTGAAAATCTGATCATCATCAAGATGAAGATGGAAGTTGTGTCTTAAGATACTTCAGAACATTTGTCAAGCCGATTTGGACTAAAGTGGGTGAGATATGAAGTCAGCAGATATCAGGTAAAGAGGCCATGTATCAGCTAACAAGGAATATATCACCACAGCCAGTACAAGGATGGATTTGTGGTGTTGGGATGTTCAGGAGCCACTGCACCATGATCAGCATGTGGACAGTATTCTAAATGTTCAGTAATGTCAAGACCAATCAAGGGACACTGCAAAGCAGGCAACGATGTTGGATAACTGCAGTTGCAAAGAATGCCTACTCTTTCTCTTCACCAGCAACCTCAAATGACTGACATTAAAGGAATAGGGAACATACATGTTGGTTTATTATTATTTGATTGCCTGTCTTGCATAAATATATTTTATCTTATTCCTGTACACCGTTCTCGGGCCCTTTAGTTACTACAAGGAAATATTAAAGTTATCTGCGCAAGTGCCTTGATAGATAATTAAATAGATATCACGTGGTCGGTAGTGACATCATAGGATCTATAGCTACCACCCAAGAAAGCTAAGTACCAAGACTGATAGCGTAATTCTGATCATTTCTTTTCCCTTTTACTTTATGGAAAATAGCGAGAACGATTTCCCTGACTTCTGTAAGCCTGAACATTTTACGATATCAGTTTGAGCCACATTTTAATCACTAACAAAGAAGAGGGTACAGTAGTGATGATACAGTGTCAGGTTCCTCGAATGACGAGCCGAGTGAAGAACGTCGACTCGAGAACACAATGGTTTGTACTGATTTACAGCATGCGTTTCATATAAAAAATGAGCAACACGCATGTTAAATTTCTAAAAAAAACCTGGAAATTTGTAAATTCCTTTGTATAAATATGTAAATTTGGATGGACCTGTTTTTTGATAAGCCTCCCTTAATTGCCTGAAACTTTAAAAATATACCAATACTGCGTGTTATCAAAGTATATGCTTGTAAAGCTGTATCCTATTGTTTATATCTTGCTAAATAAAACATTTTTGACATTAAGAATCAAGTCTTCGTAATTTTAAAAAGCAATGAAATCCACATGTAGATTTTGTAATGTTAGAATTGCTGCATTGTATCAGAGCACTGATACTGATTCTAGTGGAAATAATGACATGCTGTACACTGTGATCACAAATTTCATTGTTGTTCATTATTTTAATTTCAACTACATTTATTCCTTTACACATTGAAGTATGTTTTCTTTTTCAAATAAAGAATACATGCCCACACAGAATACAGGATTATGATAAAAAATGTCAGTACATACCAATGATTAATGCATTCTGTAATGTATATACACGATAATCACAGGTCAAATGTTATCACAAGTTCCACTGAATATTAACCTATTGAGTACATATCTACTCATCACATTGACTTGATAATGCTTCCATTAAACTTTGAAAGGCAGCATGATGAGAACTAATGTTGTTTAGTCAAACTTTATTTCAGCTGCAGAAATAACAAGCTATTTCTAATCTGCATCTATCCTTTTCAATGCT
>QKMX01371216.1:24030-34584 GCA_003401595.1 Venustaconcha ellipsiformis | reverse complement strand
CATTACTGTCAAGCAGTATTCTATTTATGCTAGTAACCTGGTTAATGGTTATTTACTGTCAAGTATATAGTATATATGCTAGGATTTACAGTCAATAATATTTATGCTAGTAATAAATGGTCCAATACTGTCAAGTTGTATACCATGTATACTAGTATCCAATGGTCATTTACTGACAAGTTGTATAGTATTTATGCTAGTAACCAATGGTCCAGTACTGTCAAGTTATATCCTCGTTATGCTGAATTGTCCAGTGCTGTCAAATACTGCTCATTCTAGTATCCAATGGTTCAGTAGTTTCGAGTTATACACTACTAATGCTAATATAAAATTTTTCATAGTAATATAAAAAACAATGAAAACTCTAGCATAAAATGGTACTTCTGTACAACTTGCTTGGTATGTAGAAAATGATTTATTAATTAAAATTATATTCTGAAAATAAGGGTATATGAATTTCTCTTGTCAAGCCTCAGAGAGTTATATAGTTGAACTGAGCCACTGGCTGGTTTGCCTGGAAGTTTTGGAGTTTCCATTCTCAAATAAATGGACACACATACAGCACTAACAATTTGATCAGAGTTGAGACTTAAAACTGGATTGATAAACATGGCAATGGTCAACCTTATAAAAAATGAAGAATATTTCTGATGAGTTTTCTTACATCTTGATACAACTAATTTACTTATATTTATGAGGTAAAACTTTTCATTAATTTCATGATCACTTCAAAACACCAATTTAAAAACCTAGTGAAAATTGACTCCTTTCAAATACCAACCAAAAAATATTTTTGCAAAAGAGCAAAACTGATTTCCCAAAAAATAAATTAATCTGCAGTAATCTTAACCATATAAAACATCCTGACCACAGTTATATAACACTCTTCCAAAACAAATGAAAATTGAAAACTTCTTTGAGTCTGAGAAAATTGCCAAGCTTCAGAGAGAAATACTAAATAAACTTAACTTTATACAGTTAAATATTGACAATCCACATACCAATTATTGGGACTTTTCACTTGCCTAGAACAAAAATCTTTGCTATCATCAGAAATCCAATTCCAAATTTGCATGTCCCTGAGCATCTTGATAATCTATATATTATTTTAAGTAGCTATATATGAAACCCATATGAAGGACATTTAGATACAAAAGACATTTTAATGTTCCTGCAAGTTTACTTCCATAGTTCACATATATATAAAGGTCACCCAGGTATAAAGAACAATATTTTGATTAACCCTTCAATATTAGTAAACTGAAAAATGCATCCAAGTTGAGGACCTCTATGAATACATGGTCTCTTACTTCACTGCTTTGTTCCAAAACAAGTAAGAGATCTTTCCCCAGTGTTTGGCACCATTACCTTATAATATATTATATAACACAAAGTGTGCAAATACAGGGACATAAATACAGGTTATTCATTTTCCCTCGAAAAGATAGGATAAAATTCCATTTTTCTTTCCAGAATGGTAAAAATAGTCAAATACTGATATTTCTTTTCTGCATCAAAATTTTATTCAAATTGTGACAATAAAATTTGTAAATTACATGTCTTGAGTTCTCTGTGGATTTGGTACTAATGGAAAATACTGACAATTAAAAGGGTGTGTAAGGAAAGAAACTTGCCAGATCATGATTGTTTTTTTTGTTTTCTCTGATAAGATCAATTTTTCTTTCCAGAATGGCAAAAAAAAAAAAAATAATAGTACCATATACACTCACTTGTAAGTCTAGATCAACTGTACACAACACAGAACCTGATCTGCCATTGCTTAAGTTGCCAGCAGATTATTATCTATGTGTTTGTTATACTAGTTTTTCCAAACAAACTACATAAAACAAGACCTGCTTGTGTGTGATGCAACATCATATCTGGGTCTGTGCAGTTTGACTCAACCTCCAAGCAAGTATATATAGTAATAAACTTCTTGCAACAAAAAATATTTCTGGGTCTTAATACAAACATAATGTTACACTCAAGTAATTAATCAAGAGACAAACATTTGAAAATGGCAGTTTTTGAAAAAATGATAATTTTGCAACCGAACTAATCAATCTAGCCATGACTGATATAATTTCACCTTCGTTATACAACTAAAAAGGCAGGATTGCCCTTAGAAATATCATTTTTAAGAGGGAGAAATGTTTTAATTTTAACAAGGTGTTAATGAAAACAATTACTGATAAGGTCACGTGAAAAAGGCATTGATGAAAGATGCTGAAAGTTTGTGAGAAAGAAAACAAGAGCAGCTGCAATGGCTCACTACTGACCCCTACACTTTATCACATAATAAAAACATTTCTCCTCACCCCCACTGGCGTAATGCAAAATCCATCATATGTATGATGCATTTTTCTTTGATTAAATATATTAAGACTGTTCAGAAAATATTTGAAAATGGTAAGCACATAATTATTTTCAATACAGTTGCCAGGAACCACAAGGCTGGGAGCCATAACACCTATCTTGCAGATGGTTACCACATGGGCAATATAACTGCCAAGTTTTGTAAATTTTCTTACAACAGTTTAGATGTGGTAAGAGACAAGAAGGCACCACAATAAACCAGAGACATCTGAACAAAGCACTGGGACAATTATGTCAAAAGGTGTCAGTTCTACGTATTTATTGTAATGAAAAAGATCAGCTAACAATTTATGTTTCTGTGAAGTTGAAACAAAATGCCATGGATGTATTATTTATGAAGGTTCTTCACCTTTTCTAATTCAAGTGTGTTGACACCTGTGAGCAATGTGTATGAACAATATTTGCATGAACTCATGAGCTGAATCTTTACCTTGGCCTGGTAGCCGCATGTAAAGACTGGACAGCAACAAAATGCAAAAATCAGTCAATAACTGGGAGAAAATAACAGCCAAGGTCTTCACATTTTACATTGCCATAATTATTAAACAACTCTGTACATTGTTCTCCATAAAGCTGCAATGAAATTTTAATTTCACAATACAATGAACAACACTAAGCCCAATTTCTATCAATAACACAGGGTATCATTAACAATGGGGGTTATAGCCTTAAAAAAAATACATCAAACACATTGACAAAAAAAATCTCACCAGGGCTTACGCCCCTGTCTCTGCCAACTTTAAATATATATCTTCCCCATATACGTAGAAAAATAATCCTTATTTGTTTAAAACTTTTAGCACTGGTCATCAATCGTGAAACTGGTGGTCAATTCCACAGAATAAATTACAACTTGGATACTGATCCAATAAAATGGAGACACTACCACCACCAACATATGATGACTCGACAAGACTTCTAAACAAGCACAATATATTCCAAAAATCAGTAATGAATAGGCACAATACAGGTAAAAATATTCTTTTCACAAAGTGTGTAACAAATACATGTAAAGTAAAAGTTGATTCTGTGTGCAGGTTTCATTGTATGCAACATACTGTAAGAAGTTTATCACTGTATTTAAAGAATACAAAAAGAATATTGTTTAAGTTACTTCATTGATGATTAGTAATTTCCATCTTTCTGGCATTTATAAAAAGCGATTCCGAATTACACATTCATATAGCCTAAAGAGATCTGAACACAATAAACCTTTATGTGCTTTCTACAATTCTGTTCTTGACATCATAAGAATAAAACATACATATAGTAAATGTATGTATTATCTCAATTTAGACAATAATTCAATGTTGCAACATGCAATGGTGCTATGTTTTTGAACATTAATTGCTACAAATTTAACTTCTAAATGCTCTTAAAATGTATCTTTTGCTGACAAATCTGCTTAACTAGTTATAGCTGAGTTATTTATGAAATCTAAATTTGGATTAGTGAATATGAAAATCTGCGCTATCTTGATGATCAAACAAACAAGACAAAGACAACATAATCATAATAAAAAAACATTAACATCTGAAAACAATCAAGTAATTTCCGCTGTTTAAATCCATGACAATACAAGTAATCACATTGAAGTGAAATATCTAAAATGTACAATAATAATAATAATAGCGATATGTGAAAATAATGAAAATGATACAGATATACATCTTACATCATAAAGAATGAAAAGAAAACAAATGCCTTCAAATGTTCAGATCTATGATAATGGAATAACAAACAAAAAAAATAAGTAATGACAATATGTGATAAATTTCAAAGACTGGTAGAAATATTTCCAATTCATGATCCACATAGATATAATTGTAAAAAAACGTCACAAGTATGAAAATGGTATGAATCAAGATACAAAATTAAAACTTGCCGTCCTTAATAGTCTTCATTGTACCAGATTCAAGATATGAAAACAAACGATGGCAGTGTAACTGAGTCCATCACATAATACCGGGAAATCCATCTTTGCATTTTCTTGCAAAAGTCCAATTCTTTCCACAAAATTGAATTTATTCAAACACACAAAAGAATTTAAAATGTCTAAAAATATGAAACGATGTCTGTACAGCATACACACATAATATAATAATCCATTATTGCCACCCTCAGAAGCATTTCAAAACTATTCCAAGGTCCTCCACTCGTAGTAAATGCTTACATCACCATTATTCTACAACTTTACTTGATGTTTTATAAAACTGACCACTTGTTTCACATTGAGTCGGGCCATTCTCATGAACTTCAATGTCAATCTATACATGTGAAAAGGCAATAATATCAAGTCCAAGCTATAAAATCTAGGTGTCACAAAAGTCACATTACAAGAAATATTTTATCCAACAAGAGCAAAATCCATACTGCTAAATATGTTCCATCTATTAAGTAGTTTTGTCTTGAGTGAAGACAAGGGAATCATTCTTTTCAGCTGCATCTTTTTGGCCCACTTCTAGAATTTTTTTTATAAAACTATTGTATAAGATCTGGCTGCTGGCATTTTATTCAATTCAGCTTATTAAAATCTAATTCAAGGCCTTCATAGCCTACCATATGTTGGTTCCAGCCACTTTAAATATGCTAATTATGCTAGGCAGTGGATTATTCCCAGGCATAGACAGCTCCATCATGTACAACATCTAGATGAATACCCGGAGTGAGATAGAGAACATTAATAATATATGTAGATATGGAGACTCCATGGTGATGGGCTTTTCTTCCTCCACAAGAATTTTATTTCAACAGCTCTGCCTAACAAGCTACTTCCAAAACTCGTCCTAGACCATGTCTAGGACTCTTCTTCCATTGGCTCAGACTCTTGCGCCGTTGAGTTGCTGAAAAAAAAAATTAGTTCACATCAAATTGATTGATTTTATGATGACTAATAAACATGGCAATAGTTTTTTTCCCCAACCAAAGAGGTTTTGTTTTTGATCAGATTACTGCAAGTATGGCCTTTGGATAAGAAGCATCACAAACAAAAATATTTCACAAAATTGACACATAAAAAAATAACTTGTCATTTTCAAAACAAGTGTCTGATGTACACAGTTCAAGAAAGGGACCAGCAGTAGCTCAGATGGCAGAGTCTTCTTTGACTCGTACTCCAAACATTGCAGATTTCATACCCAGCCAGGATATCTTGCCTCAGATGGCAGTCTTTGACTCATACTCCAAACATTGCAGATTTCATACCCAGCCAGGATATCTTGCCTCAGATTGCAGAGTCTTTGACTCATACTCCAAGCATTTCAGATTTCATACCCAGCCAGGATATCTTGCCTTTAGAAAGGCAATTAACTCTTGTTTTCAAGTACCGGTAGTAAATAATGCATTAAAAGTGTCTTAAAATAAAATCAAAGTAAATAATGCATTAAAAGTGTCTTAAAATAAAACAAAGCTAAAACTTTCATTTCAAGAATGGTGTTGCAGAACAGGATACTAGTAGGAGCTGTTACTGATGGGTCTGCAAGCATCCACAAAACAGCAAAACAGGGGAGACAATTGCTATTTATTGTCCCAAGCAAATCTCAGAGAGAGAGAGAGAGAGAGAGAGAGACCGACCAAGTTGTCAAATTCCCTCAATTCTACAAGAAAATTATATCATTCTTTTCTTTTTTTATTTCATTCACCTATAATGCATGTTTTTATCTTCTTACTACATGACTAACAGCATGGCAATGCACCAGATCCACTAACAGCAGTCTCTGGGTTCCACCTGAGTCTAGCACATACAAAAGTAGAAAGGATATGTACATCTGAAGTCATGTTTTGCCCACAGATCTCCAGTTTCTCTTGACTTTTAAACTCTCAGCATCATTGGAGCTGTCATTAGAATGTTGTGCATGATTTTAGAACCAGCTGAATTAATGATGTAAAATAAATAAAATCAGAATTTTAAAATATGTACCTCCTTTTGGCAGTCACCATGGAAAGTGAGGCAAGAGCTGTTACTGTATCTGCCTCTTCCACTTCTCTCTTCTGTGCTTCCATTAGTGGTAGGTGAACTGTTCTCAAGTAACGTTCAACACATGGCCAGTATTTAGCTAAATGAATAAGAAATAAAATACCTGTGATATCTGTCCAAATCACAATCAAACACAACATTATCAAACCAGTTGGCAACAAAGCTCTATCCCTAGACCTAATTAGCCTACACACATCCTGTCAATAACCTAATTAGTCTACATGCATCCTGTCAGTAACCTCAGACGCCTGTCCACAGTGTGTCATCCCATCACTAACAGCAGGTTTTAAAATAATTCTGAATTACTACATACAGATTCTGGGGGCTGTTCAATTCAACCTTTTCTTCCAGTTACTAGATTTGTGTCTAAAACATATATGACCCCCACTTGATACCCAAATGTTCAGGTCTAAACTGAAATATTTCTATTAATTCAAGAACATTTAATGAGGTCATCTGTATTCATCATATACAAGCATACTTACCATACAGTGTGACCACACTACAGATCACTCCGTTATAATTCGGATACAACATGGTGTTGCTCATAAAATTTCATATTCATGGATTTTTCACATACACGAACAAGTATTTTTTTCCTCTTAAAAGCACAAAATATATTCCTCTTAAAAGTACAAAAAATAATGTGAAGATGTTTATTATCATTTTGAAGAGAAAAATGTATATGAATTTTAATATAGGTTGGTTGTGGCATGGCTCCTGAAATTTCATAGACAAAAATTTTTCTTGTACGTGAAAAAATATTTTTTTTCTTCCTAAAAGTATAAAAAACAATGGGCAAAAAGTAAATTCAGGGGCTTCACCAATGTCATAAACTGCAGTTTCTTCTCCTTATTAGAAACAAAATATACCATCCAGAGATTTTTTTGGGCAACATCATTGTTAGCTGTTTAAGAATGTATACATGATCTTGGATTCTGGGTGGAGAAATTCAAAGACCCATAAAAGGAAGTTGCAAACAGAAAAAATTGCTCTGGAATCTATCTATTGTTACATAAACAGATTTTTATTAATAATAACAAACCATATCAACAGTGCATTGTTATATCATAATTAACTTATGCTCAAATCTGACATGAGTAATGTATGCTGTGATAAACTCAAACAGTCATGCTACCGGACTAGCTACAATCAACCAACATTTGAAGGCAGGAAGAGTAACCACTATAATCGACTAAATAACAGTTAATTCTTCTTTTTTAAAAATGCACACAGAAAAAATAGTTTTGCAGAACTTCAGAAAAAACCGATTACCTCTGAATAACAAATTGTTCTGTATAAATGCTAAGCAAATGAAAAAAATTTCAGTTTTAATGTTCTACAATTATTTGATGTTTTTGCCACAATAACATGCATTTGTTTGGTCTTCCAAAGCTGTCCTTTAGTAGTGACTTCATTAATACATACACCCTTCAGCAAAACAAGCTTACTACAATCTTTAAAAAACAAAGCACCTTTCATCAAAGGAAGTCAGCACCAAACTTAAAATACAAGCAATGGAATATGTTGGATTGTTGCATTTTCCAAAGTTACTGGAACACATTTATTGTGCTGTGAGTGAGTTTCCTTTTGCTGGAAACAAGTTAAGCTATGGTCGCTGCCAATGGTGGCATATCATACAAATTAGATTTCCAATGTTTTGAACCCGATGATCTGGCACTAAGTTAACTGAAGATGGGCATCTTACACAAATGTTTGTTAAACGTTTTAATTTATTCATGTTTTAATTTCCCTATGAATAGCCTCATCTCCTGGGTCACCTTGGGAAGATGATAGCTGTCTCCAGCTGACAAAAATCTAGACATATACAGATAGCATGTAAGCTATAGCTATATGCTACTGGTGATGATATATCATAGTGAATTGTTTAGTGACAACAGGATATAGATCAAATGAGGACTACCATTTTTTAAAGGAGTTAGTTGAATTTTCTAATGGGATGTGACTGATAAATGAATTTCACAAAATGATTGATATAAAATACAGTATATGATGGAGTTTACTACACAAATGTAAGCCGTCAATATACATGTGTATTTCAGACTACTTTTGTCTTCATTTACTCAAAAGCACATATTTTTGTGCCAGCTTTTATTCCCCATCCCTGGGACCAATTTATGTTTTTTGGTACATGCATCATTTTCTTCAGCTAACTGACTTGGTTAGTTATACAACAGTTCAATACATAACATGGCCTGGTTCTATGGACCCCAAACATCATATTATAGCAGAGTACACTGTATTTCATTTGTTAACCTCAAGTTGTTTTAATTTAATCATGCAAAAATAAAGGAATATGTCCCAGACCAAAAAGTTTTAAAAATCTGTTAACAAAAAAAGGGTAAAGTTTCTGTAATGGACAAAAATTTATGTCATCAACATGTATCTGCTAAATTTCATTTATTTTTATCTTGAGGCTGCAAGCATTACCATAATAAATATAGCACAGTTTTCACTGAAAACAGAAAAACAGAGCAAAATTAACTACCCCTAAAGAAAAAGTTCAGGATTCACCCAACAATTGAGTTTCTGTTTATGTAACTGCCCATCTCCCTCACTATTCCTAACCATACTTTTTTATGGCAAGGTCAACATTTAAAATGGAAATCTTTACTTTTGTTAACATCATCTCTTAAGATTTTTCAGTTAGTTCCGTCAAAAGTTTCCTGTTATTGTGCATGCATGTGTGTGTGTATGTGTTTGTTTGTGTGTGTGCAAACTTACTTTGTATATTGATGGCTGATTCTAGTGTTTCTAGAGCAGACCCACAAGGAACCCTGGATAGCTCCTCATCTGAAATAGGTGGAATCTGGGACCAGAAGAAATGTAAAATCAATAGAAATCTATGATGTCCTTTGAAAATATTTTTTTTTATTAGTTTCATGATAGCTGATTCCTTTCTCCCTTACACATACAAACACAAATGGTGATTATAAAAAAAGAAAAAAAATCTGTAAAAGATCAACTTCAGGTAGTAGTGAAATGATAAATAAGAAATGAGTTAAGTAATGACACAAGGATAACAGTTATCATATATGATATGAACTAGATAATGACAATAGGACAACATATAAATAAATGAAACAGTATCTGAAATCAAGTAAGCAACTGAGTGAAATATCATCTTAAATCATGTAAGCAACAAAATGAAATAGTAGAATGAAGTCCTCAAAACCAATTAAAATATAAATGCAATTTAAAATTAAGGTAAGGAAAATATTACATAATCATTTTTATCTCTTGTCATCATTCCATTTCTTTCTGGCCATGTCAGTAAAAGAATAGTAATGGTTGCTTGTTGTTGATTTTATGGGTTTTATTCTTTCATGCACTTTTTTTCCTTCAAATTCAGCTATTTTCAATGCTATATTCAAACTGATTATGATTTGCAGTCAAGAATGCCCCAAAACATGATCAGAAAGATATATAAAAGAAAACATATAATTTATGTTTGAGAATACTCACTCAATCAAGATTAATGTTAGGAACATAAAATGCTAGCTCCTGAATCCTGCCCTTCTGAAAACATGAAAATTCATCTAAGAGGAAGGAATTTTACCTTTCCATTATCACCACTCAGTTGTGCCAGTTTTAAGCTGAGTTGGATTCCAGCTTTGGTGGGAAGGTTGGGAGAGTTTTACAGCAATGAGTTTGGGCAAGTGTTCTCTGAGAAACATAGTTTACTAAAAACACACACTCTTCTTTGAATACATTCCTTGTAGGAGGAGGAAAATTATAATTAAAATTAATGGACTAATGCCCAGATCAAAATATTATGGCTCAAACACGAGGTCCATGGATCAATCTAATCCCATGATCTGAAATCTTCACAAGGCGTTTTATCTTTTGCTATTTTAGATCAAGTTTATTACCCACCTCAGCCATAATGATAGGGTTTGAATGGCTATCCTCTTTCCTGGCCTTTACCATTAGAGATGTTTTCTTGTTCTACAACTTTTCTCTATGCACTTCAAATAACGCCTAAAGGCACAGACAGGGTCTTGTGTGGTCACCTCTTTTAGCATCTATTAATGAAAGAGAACATGTGACAATGCTCTGATTGCTTGATAACAGCAGCAATGAATTCTTAGGTCCAAAGCCTGGCTGAATCATTTGAACTGAGGATTTGGATTTTTTTTAAAACATAGCTTTAACAATGTTTCAGTCATATTGCTATGATG
>QKMX01371198.1:30367-41119 GCA_003401595.1 Venustaconcha ellipsiformis | reverse complement strand
GCATTTCCAAGATCTCTGATGATACCTGGTTGATCCCAAATGAAAATTATGCCAATCACACATCCAGTATTGCTTCTGCAATGACTGTCTTTAAAATTTGGTTGTCATTACTCCCTCTGATATGGAGTTTTGACCAAAAGACCTTTTAATGATGTCTACATTTTGTCCTCAATGACAATGTTGTCAAATAACATTCAGTGTGTACACAGCAGCCAATTTGAAAATCTTATCGCAGAATGGGAGGGGGCAAATACACAGGAAAAAAAGTCATTACATTATCATCTGTATATCTGTACGCTTGTGTATTCACCATCTGTCACATTCTCATTTCCACTCATAACTTTTATGCTGTTTTAGATATATTGGTAACACTTGATATTGACACCAAGTTGAAGAACAGAGGTCTGCCATTTCAGTATTATGTTGTGCTGTTGTTCAGTCATCTGTTTGTCCATCTTTACATTGCCAATTTTGATTCCACTCAATAATTTAATTTTTCCACCACCTTTACTTGCCAAACTTTGTGTGGATGATTTGCACTTGGCGTTCGGAATAACTGTATCAATTTTAGAATAAAAACAATAAAATGGCAAGGACACTCATAGAAAGAAGAAAATAGTTTACACTAATTCAAGTTCTCCACCATATACAGTTACAAATTTTGTGGATGACTTAACTTGGGGTAAGGAAGAAGGTCAAAGGTTAAGGTCACTAACTGAAAACATTTTTAAAAATGGTTTCTGTACAGTATCATTATGTCACATACCTTAACCAAATTATATTGATAGCTTGTACTTCTTGTGAGGAAGAAGTACATGTAGTTACTGGCCCAAAGGTGAGGGTCTGTCTCAGAGAAAACAGCTTGGTTTCTACACAATAATAATACTTTGTGGCTGACTTGCACTTGGGTTAAGGAAGTAACCTATTGATCTGTGGGTCAAAAGGTAAGGGTCATTGACTGAAATAAGAAAATATGGTTTCTGAATACAGTTTTCAGTCATCAATAATATATACCTTTAGCAAAGTATGTTGATCCTTTTATGTTGCTAAAAAAGGACTCCAGTCAGGGTCAAGGGTTCATGAATTAAATTGCTATACCACAGACATTTACCAAAGTATGTGGAGGTCTTGCACATAATGAATTGTAGAAGGCTATTGATTTTGGGGTCGAAAGGTCAAATGGTCAGGGTCACTGGCCAAAAGAAAAGTTTGTTTTGCAGAGTCACTTTTGTTCTTGAATAACTTTTGTGTCCAAACTTTGTGGACAACTTGCACTTAAGTAATAAACAAATTTAGATATGGGGATGTAGAGGTCAGTGTTTTTTAAATGTTGGCTTCTGCTTATCAAGTTCAAACCATATATTGTAACCAATTATCAAGATCACCGAGACCCATTGAGCAGTAATTTTCATAGTGGACCAAACCCTACTAGTGCCTATAGATAGAACTATTAAAAAAGGAGTGATGTATGTCATTAATATTGCTCTTATTCACTTCTGCCCTGTCAGGTCAGTTTGATATTGGGTATGGCACTTGGTACAATTATGTATGTATATTGGAAAGTGTGCCAAGTATCACTGTCAGGTTAATATCTTCAAGGTTATAGTGCATAACTTTGCATAATAGCAATTTTGTTCTGCCTAGTCTACTTGCAATATACATTGATTAAACTATGCATCCATTATAATAACTCTGCCACATGACTGCCGTGTTATTCTGGTTAATATTTCCCGATGATAATTTTCTTCATAAAGCATGTATAATAATGCCTCCTCATGAGATCAGCAGACCTGCCAACCCTGAAAGACCTTGTCAGTAAGGCATCAGTGTAACTAATCTTCATTTTTTATTTTAAAAGTTTTTAAATGTTGTTTGTTGCTGCAAAAGCATCATTGTGATAACTAAAATTTCATACACTGCACTTTGGCCTAAATGAAGTTTAAGATACTGCAGTTCCAGATCTGTGTGCTAGATCTTGACTCATTCATAATGGTTTGTCCTTAATTCACTTGATGGCAATTATGATCTCTTCTGCTATGGTCAATACACACAATATGACGCCCAATAAATCAAATTGTTGCTTTTCCTGCTTATTTTTTCCAAACAACCATGTATGTTAACATTTTTTTTTCTTCTTCTATGCTGATTGGACTTTTAAGAGACTGATTGGCCCTTTCTTTTAAACATGTTTTCACTTGTTAAATGACATTTCTAGCACCAGGTACACCTTGTACAGTTAGTTTGGCTTCCTGACCAACTCCACCAGATCTAATTTGAAAACACAGGTCTGGATGATTCTGGACAAGCCATTGTCTGGATTTGACTGCAACAGTTATTTTTTCTTATATGATTTGCTGTTTTTGGCAGGTCTGTTATTTAAGGTTTTAGTAAACCTTACAGTTAATCATAATGGTTGGCTGGTATGTAAAGCTGTCAAAATTTTTGGCAAAGTCAACCGGGTACCTGTCAATCCTAATGATCGGTTACCTGATTAAAGGGAAATTATATTAAATGTGAACCTGAACTGCCTTGTAAGTTCATATATGCCAATCCTTTGAGAGGTATAAGCGTAATTATTACTGATACAAGAGGCCAGAAAATGTAACTTGATCATAAAAAGAATAATCTATATAATACATGCCACTTTTACAGAAAAACATGAAAAACCATTTATTTTTGCTACTTACCAGAATTTGCACAAATCTGCTAAATCCTTGTGGATTAGTAAGAGAATTAAAATACAAAACAAATGATAAACTATTTATGCACAACATTCACAAATGGTTGCACACATTAAAATTACAAGATCATTAGAGAGAGGTCTATGATGGATAGATTTCACAGCAGCCATTGGTCACATGTCACAGGCCTCAAACTATACTCTTTATTCTTTGTTTTGCTTGTTCCTTATGTCACCAGATATAATCTTGAATCTGAAATATTTTTTACAAGAACTAAACCGATACCCTATAACTAATTTTATTACCTGGGTAATTATGAACAGGCAGGTATACCCAGGTATCCATTGAAACTTTTACTAGTATGCATGCAAAATCATATCATTACAGAAGCTTGGGGAAGCCTAGTGATCTAAGATTCTGAGTGGGGTTTTTTTTTTCAAAGTCATCTCGCTACACTGTTCTGTAACTTTGTTTAATAAAATAAGTAATTTTCTTTATTTGATCAATATAATATTCCATGTGTATTTTTACTCATTGCAAATAAAATTTATGAAACTCTGGAAATAAATTCAATCTATTACCAACCAAGTCTTCCAAAAGTAGTAATTGTTAGAGTGACTTCATAAAGTTCTTTTGAAATGAGAAGTCACGAAAGGTAATAATTTGTGTTTCATTTTTCCACAGCAACAGCATTTGATAGAGCTGATAAGAGAGAAGAACATAGAAGGTGCCCTTGACTATGCCCAGACACACCTGGCAGAGAGAGGAGAAGAAAATCCTGAAATTTTGTCTGAGCTGGAGAGAACATTGGCTCTTCTTGCCTTTGAAGAACCAGAAAAATCACCATTTGGAGAGCTGCTGCACTTGTCCCAGAGACAAAAAGTATGCCAATTCATCTTGGTTAGAAATTGAGGATGTACAGAGTGGATTTAAATAAACAATTTAATGAGTTGCATGGCATTAGGTTAGAGCAGAGGACACATTATAGAAAGTTCTTTTTGTTTTAAGTACAAAATTAAGAAAATTAATTAATCCTTGTATGCAATAAGTTTTATTTAATCTATTAACAAGTTTTGTATGTGACAAGATCCATGATATAACTCCATAAACTGAAATGATTTAAAACAATGCAGCATTGGTATTAAGAATTTATTGCAGAAAGAAGTGTGAACACCAGGTGACGAGCTTGTTCCAAAAGTTTGTGCCTTGGGTATAGATATGGCATGGGAAAAAATTGTACATTCTGCATATAACCCTCTTTCAGAAAAGCAGCATGATACACCATTGTTATCAACATATATACTTGCTTACAAGTTAAGACCAACTGCAGACAACATAGATCATTGATCTGGTATATTGCTATTTGTTCTACTGAACACTCCTAGCAAATTGCATAGACCTAGATCTCCTTGCACATTATGCATTTGGACTTGTAAGCAAGAGTATACAATAACTACACTCAGCCACAAAATATGTAGTGTAAAATCATTATGAGTGTTCATGGCAGCTTAAATCAGAAAAGTTTTTTTTTCAGAATTAAACAGTGATAATATGCCTAGAAATGTATACCTTTGCTGATGTGAAATATTTATCTTTTTGAATTATTTTGTGCTAGCATGCAACTTTAGAGAGCAGGCAAATGAAGGGTTACCTTTACATTTATTTCCTTTGGTTAGTTCAGCTATAACCATGATCTTATTTGAGTAAATTACAAGATTTGTGTTAATTACAAAGTATAAACATGTAGCAAATTGACCTATCCCAGCCTTTATCTGTTTCATCCAAAATTGATCCAAATTTAATATTTTCAGTTTTAAATGCTGAAACCCATTTAGATAAAGCAGAGTACACTGAAACTATTTTCATGTTTGTTTGAAAGTTTACGGTTTATGGTAAATTTTGTCAGTTTCTTTATTTTACTTTTCAGGTTGCTAGTGAATTAAATGCTGCAATTTTAGAATTGGACTCTACAGACTCGACTCCCAAACTTGCAAATTTACTAAAGCTGTTGTTATGGTCTCAAGAAGAGCTGGACAAGGCAAAAGTAAAGTATCCCAGAATGACGGATTTGGCAACAGGCACAATTGAAGATGCTGGTACTTCTAAATCATGAATTTTGATGAATTCAGACAATGAGATCACAGGAAAAGACCCGTTCTTTCAGGAAGAGTATATGCATATTACAGTCTCCACAATATGTCTATGAAGAAGCAGCATATGATGCTTCCCTGACGGACAGTTCCTGAAAATGCTTTGTCATTTGATGTCTGTCATATACAGTAACATAGATAATGTGGTGTTCCATATGGGGATGTTTTGATTAAACTGCTTTTCAACAGGTTGAACTAGATGTTCTACTGTGTGTGCTGATGCTTTTTGTTGAACCCACATCAGTAGCAACAGATACAGCACTCGATTTTCCACGTGCAGTAAATGCATACATTTGATAATTTAACAAACCCCGCTAGTCAGTCTCATCATATTTAGCATTTGTCATTATAAAACTACAATAAATTATTCCTCACTATGGTCAAGGTCACAGCCAGAGATCTGTTAAGATTTTTAGTTTTAGTCTGGGTGGGATGGGGTCTATTTTCTTGTAAATACTAATACCCTGGAAGGAATTTCTTCATGCTTGGAGTGAATCATTAAGAAGCAAAGGCAGTTTTTCTTTAACAAATGCCTTAACCTTGGAATTTCAGTCACTCACAATTTATATTGATGTTTTGGTTAAAAGATTTTCATTTGCTAATTTCCCCAAGTTATATTTCGTTCTGCAATATGGTTTCTCTACTTTTTGACCTTGATACCAAGGTCATATTAGACAGTAGTGTATTATCACCCTGATATGCTGGCCTTGGCCTCCTTGTGTATTAAAATTAAGTGTGTTGTATTAATTCATCAGAGATAACATTTTTTTTAAAGTTTCATTATTAATTCCTGATATTAAAAAAAACATTTGTCTTGCATGTCATATACTTTGCCAGTTGAAATCATCCAACTCTTTGTCAGCATATTTTTGTTTTATTTTATGCCCACATCTTGCAAGGTAAGCATTGTTAAAATTAGTGTAATGTACAGATCTTGCTTACTTTGCAGGTTAGGTGCAGCCTCTGTACAGTTTCCGTTCATGCAGTTCTGAATACCTCTATTTATGATCTTGTACAGGAAAAATGTTCACTCCAATATTCTTAACAATTATTGAAAGGAATTATGGTTTTATTTTCATTGTAAATAAAATGCTCAGTTTGCAACATATTATGATAAATGAGAAATAAATTTATATTATTTCATACTTTATTTTACTTGTACTTTATCCCATTTAGTGATAGACAAAGTAAGTTCTTGTTTAGCTTAAAGTTTTATCTAAGGTTAATAAAATGTTTACTATTTAAAATAGGATATCAGCCATTACCTCTTAGTTTCAGAAAAAGTAGTCAGCAAAATTGCAACTTTTCTATATTGCTTAATATACTTTATTATTCAGTTTGTGGAATCACAACATTAAATTTGAGTTATACAGAATGCATACATGTTGCATAATAACATTAGTATCAAGACTTGACAACAGCCATTTCAGTCATCCTTTTGTAACTGGCATGTATGTACACTATAACATTATGACCTTTGGAGAGTTTGAGCTCATCTGGCCATAAGGTAAGTACGACCATGTGCTCATAGTCTGTTGTAATCGCACATTACCAATTCAGACCTATTTTTATTCCAATTTTGATCAAACTGGTAATACAAGTTTACACATCAAAGTGTTGTACAAGTGACATCCATGAATATTAATGAACTGATCCTGCATCTGATTGTCAGAGCTTGTTACATCCCAGAAAACCACAGTTCTGGTCAAAATTTTGATTAAACTTGGAACTTCTGTTTATATAATCATTATCTAAAACAAGTTAGAATATGAGCAATATACATGCATATTAATGAGCTTATTTAGCATACAATGTGTCCACTTTGGAAGCCATATTTATAAAATGGGTTCAATAAGATCTGCACATATGATTCAGTGAGCTTTTTACCACTCTTTAGGCCATATTTCTTTTCTGATATCCAACAAACTTAGAATAAAAGATTGCTTTGAGATTTTGAAACAATCTGATAGTAACCAAGACCCACATGTATCAATAAAGTGATTTTGCATCTGATTGGCTGTGTTGGTTACCATTCTGGGGACCAGATTTCTGATTAAATTAAATTTGGATCAAAATGGTCCAGTGGCCTAAGTGGTTAGAGCATCCACCATGGATATGGGAAGTTGAGTGTTTGAAACCTGGCCAAGCTGTAACAAAAGTTATAAAAATGGTACAAGCAGCTGTCTTGCTTAGTGCTGCATTGCCAAATGTGCAAGAGAAACATCAATAATGCATAAATGGACATTACTGCCAAAGGAAAGAAACACTTGGAAGTAATGAAAACAAGAGTCTGCTGTTATGATTTCAGCAATCATGGGGTCAACACCAAATATATTTAATTCTTTTTAATCACTGTATTCTGCAATAATAAGAGTCAATTTCAACTTTATCATTAGGTTCTACTTTTCCTAGCAGGTATAATTCAAATCAGCAATGTGTTGAAGGCTGAAATAGTGATATCTGCTACTTTTTCTGGGCAACCAACAAACTGACAGAAGAGAAAGGGAGAATCAGACCTATGACTCGATGCAATAGATTTGAAAGAACCAAAAAGTACAAGTAAAGACATTTAAATCATGCTCTGATTAAAGAATTGGTAAAACATTAACACTGATATTCTTCCTGTAGTCTTTATTATGTATTTTATATACATCATGATATGAAAATTAAATTAAGAATCTTGATATTAACTACTATCAATGTATTTAATGCAGTCCACATTCAAAACTGAATCTTGTTTTATGCACAGAATATAAAAATATTACATCTTGCTTATTAAATCACACAAATGCATTCACAACAAATTATTTTTAAGACATAAATATGGATGCTCCTCAAATTAGACATTAATGCATCTACAAAGTGTTTTCATTCTACACAATTTAAGATGTAAACTAGCAATATATTCATCAAACAAATGTGAATCAGGTCCAAGATCAAAGTCCATTATTTCTTACGTGTGAATTTGACCCCTGCTACCCTGCTAAAATTGACACATTATTATCTAAGAAAGGGTTTCCTTTGGAAAAGTACATGGCACTTACAAACATGCACTTTCTTTGGGTTAAAAAAACACCTAAATAATCACAAGCCACTTGCAATAAGTACCTTGTGTCTACACCAAAGATATCACAAGAAAGTGAGACCTATTCCAAACTGCAATCCCGGATTAGCACTGAAATAAGAAAGAAAAAAAAAGGTATTTAATGAAAACAATTCAAAACAAACCTTGCATTTTCAAGAAAACTACCCTCAGTTTTAGTGTATTTATAGACTGACCCACCTTAACATAGTTTGCTGGCAGATCAGTTTGTTGTACTTAATGACTTGAAAGAGATTATTTTTGAAAGTAAATACCACTTTTTTTAGTTGCAATTTTAAAGGAGCAAAGCATATCAGCATGAGGAGATTATGCTAGTTAGAAGGCTGGGGTGTCCATGTCTATCCATTATCTAAGCAATGTTGAAATTTGCTGTCAGAAAATACTGCCATGTTTCACCTCCCAAAAACTGTGCCACTGAAAAAATGTATTTATTCTCTAAAATAATTGCCTCTGTTTCAAATCATTATAAAACATGACATATGCACAAAATGTAGCTTCTTTATACTGCTTTCACTTTATTGAAATAGTAATATATAATTACTGCACATGAGTGATGACATCTGAATGTAAAAGTATACAGGACAATACTACTAGTAATGTGCATGCTGGCAGTGATCTCATGTTCAATCTGTTTTCCTCTGTGTAAAGTATGAGATGAAACAGGTTGATTTTTAATTAATGCTATTAGCAATAGAACCTGCTCAGCTCACAGTGTACAATGAAGGATCTGGGTCTACTCTTAATGCATGCAACTGCATTTTATACATGAGAGGTATAAGGACACCCTCAAGGCCTCGCTGAAGAATTAACAGTAACAAGCAGTTTTTATGAACAGAAAATGCATGACATGTGACCGATTCAGGGCCATACAATAAACTTGCTAGCCCTAACAACCAGTTGAGCTAAAAATTAATGTTAACGTGAACTCAACAAGTCTGGCATGAGAACTGCTCTAAAACATGAAAGGAAACAAAGCGATCTGGCTTGAAGAATACCTTTACTTTATGTTTAAATATTGTGATCTGCTGAAGAATGTGTCATGTTATTCTGTTTTGTGTTGCGATTAAGAGGCTAACAAACTGGCAAAAAAAGAAGAGTTGATACAACTTACCTATCACATGACTGGAGCCATTTGGGAATTACATAATTCAACTCCAAGCGAGCTATTCCTCCTAACCGTAGAACAATACCTAATCCATAGGCCAATCGTATGTTTTCTCCCAATAAGCGGGCATTCTCCCTCATATTGCTGTCTAGAAATAAAATAAATTGGTTTAAATGTAAAGGCATCAACTATAGAACATCTTGGGGGAAATCGAGTAATATGGTTTTGTTAAGCTGTATATCCGGTATGTTAAATGTTCATTATGTTCTTTTGCTCAATTACATAGTGTGCACTGTTTTACTGGAAATTGCTAATGAAAATGAGTATATAGAGGTTATCTACATTTTCTGAGTTGATGTACCTAAATATTGCACTTGTAAAGTGGAAAAATTGTATTGTCATGAGTGGTGAATCCGCAAGTGACAATACCAAATGTTTCCAATTCACAAATGAATTATTTCCATATTGTCTGCTAATTTTAGCTGTAGATTTTATTATATTTTTTTAATTTGCTTGCATTTTCTCTACTGTGTCAATGAGATTAACAGATGCATTACTACATCAATAAAAAGTTTTTTAATTTTACAATAATTTTGGGGCCATGACATAACAAATTTGCTTTTATATAAAATGCTTCAAATATTGTTTATTTTGTATAAAGAAAAACGAAAATTGTTAGAAAATATAGAAATTTTTAGTTTTATTGACACATTTCATGCATGTAATGATGCTGTTGGGGTGAGGTAGAAATATTGCATTGGTTATATATGACAGACTTTGGAGCATAAACAAAAGATTTTAATGACATTTAATTTTCTTTCATATTCAAACATGAATTTTTCTGTGGCTATGGCAAATGTGCAGTTTGGTAGCAGACACTGAATCCAATTTACAGTTGTCACTCAATTTAAGTTTGCAATCATCACTTATCAATGCTAGATTTATCCATCATTTTCCATCATGACTGATGCAAGTTAAAACTGCTAATTAAAAAACTGTATTACAGGCAATGAAGTTCAGTCATTGAATGTTTTCAGTAATTCGTGTAGAAAACTAATAAAAAAAGTTATTAGCTAAATTCTACTTTTTGCTGTTTCGAGTTGTTTTTTTTTGCATTCCTTGATTGCACTTTATTGACTGCATAAATATACCCAAGAGGGTCAACAGTTGACATATTTTAAGATCTGTACTGATGTGTGTGTACGGGTGGGGGGAGAGAGAGAGAAAGCAGAAGATGAAAAATGAAACGGGCCTAAATAAGGAAATACAGGTTTTAATAACATGCATAAGAGCAGATACATTTCCTAAACGTGGGGAAAAGTTCCAAAAGTGATATCGGAACTGTGGCAACATATGCAATAAAAGTATTTACAAACTTAAGATATTGAGATCTTTGAGACAGCTTTGTTTGCAAGATGTTCTTCCTAATAAAAAACAAACACAGTGACATCATCATTTATCCAGGCAACATAGGTTCTAAAAGAATCCATCCATTCCATCGTTTTAGACAATCCATATATGCTAACCATTATACTTTTGGCATAATCATTACGCTTTTTTCACTATATTAACGCCTTACGCATAAACATATATGGATTACGCAATTTTGGTATATCCTCCTTACAAAAAAAATAATGTTTTCTCATTTTTATTAACATCTGTTAATCCCACAAACCGTATTCTAGAAATGACAGCTTCTACTTAACTACCATA
>QKMX01371174.1:0-12857 GCA_003401595.1 Venustaconcha ellipsiformis | reverse complement strand
TGTGGAGATTTGCATGTTTATAACTGCAGCTGCATCTTGTTAATTTTATTGTACATAGATTCATGCAACTTTTTGAGGGAATAAATCTCAATTGCCATAACCTAGATTTCATGCTTCAATGGATTTGTTTCCATTTTCTATTTTAGTCTCAGGATGGCTGATTGGTTTAAAGTGCTTGCCCTTACCAGTTATTTGTTCTGATTAAGCTCAGCTCATTACCACATTGGCTTTTGGAATGCATATAAATCCTAATCTAACTTGAATCATGAAATATCTTCATAAGTAATACATACTAAATATAAAAATAGGTAAATGTTGCACATATTTCCATCTGAAGGGGTATTTTGAAAAATTTTGTAATAATCTCATTTCTGATGAATCTTTTGTTAGAGACATAACACTTGATGATTTAATATTTTGTAAATACATTACCCTAAAAAAAACTGTAAATGTCACTTTGATCTACATGTCATGCTCTACTGGCTTTGGTTAGCTTGTCTTAAATTTAGTTTATGACCAAAGTGTTTTATTCTGACTTGTACATACTATCCTTCCTTGATTCATGAAACTTGCTAAATGATAAATCTTGACAGTTTCAGTAATTTTCAAAATCAGTTCTCTATGTTGTTTCGTGCTTGAGATACTTTTGATAAATTGTGTGTTGTAAGTTCATTTCATTAGTACTGATGAAGAAACTTGGCATCTCTGTTAATGCTACATGCCACTCATCCCTGCAAACAAAGTCACTGTGAACCTGTTTTGCATTTTGCTGATGTTTGTAAAGTATATAGGTAATGGCTACACAATTGTTTCTTATCCTACTTAATAGATCCATGAATGTTGCTGAGAGAGCAAATGATCTTATTGTTTCCACTATGATTGAAAAGAAATGAATTGTATGCATTAATTAATTGAGCAATTTATGGCTTTATTTGTTCTATGCCCAATGCATCAAGTGCCAGTATAATCAGAAGTGGAGGTCACTTCAGTTAAAATTTATATTTGGCACAAAATTGTGTTTATAGAATGCTGCTTGGGACTGCTAAAACTTTTTGGATACAGGCCATATAAACTAAGTGCATTCTCTTTCATACTACTGGTAAAAAAATTATCTATTACATTGCACAAAAATGTAGAAACTCTTCTTTGTCATTGAATAAACTTGTGTCATAGTCTTTGGTTTCCTTACAACAGGCATAAAAGTTATTTGTTCTGCCAAATCTTCAAAGTCACCTAGCTATTTAGCTATTGTAATATTAAAATTATGAAAACTTTTAGTTCAACAAGGAATTTACTTGACTTTGGCTAGTGGACTGCAGTTAATTTTGAGCCATGGTACAATAGAGAAAACAAAGAAAGAACATAATGACTTATGCATAACTTTTCTTATGATCTTTTATTTCAGCAAATGGTTACAAGTATGTTGAAGTCCATGTTGAAGGGAGGGATTTCAGCAAGACTCGACGGAGCGATTTAGAAAAATTTAGATTCAATTTGTCGAAACTCCTCATGATCCCAGCACAGTTTGTTATTGTCAGTGGCTTGAAACCAAGCTCTAGCTTTACAATTACCTTCATGATGCCCGAGTACTATGTCTCATTGTTGGTTGAGATTTTGAGTGGGACAAATATTCCTGAACTTGTAGAGCTTGGAATAGATATGGTCTATATCGATGACAAGAAGTTTTCTCTTTCCTGTAAGTAAACAAAAAAATAGAGAAAGTTATATGCATGGATCAACATTAGTTATTGCATGTTCATAGAAATAAGAAATAAATGCAATGCATGCAACTGCATTTGTTTAGTGAAAAGTAACAATTAGTTTTAAATAAATAAATAAATAAATAAAGTTGGAATTATTCTTAACAAAATAACACACAAAGATGACAACACCACCATCATCTTTGCAATCCATTGTGGGGCATAATCTATGTCTTGCAGTATTTGTAAAAAAAAGTCTGAGGTATGGCAGATATATACAGGTTAAACAGGGACAGAGAGTGAGATATTTGTTTATTCATCTTTACAAAATTTGTTTCTTCCACAGTATTTGAAAAAAAAGAAACAAAGCATACTAGTATATTGCCTTAAGAAGTGGGTTTATTTACTTGCTGTTGTATTTAATGGGATGTCACTATAGGTCACCTCATCTTGACTAACAAATTGGTCAATCCACTCTGTTCTTTATGAACCCTTATGTAGCAGAAATGCTTCAAGATGTGAAAGGATGAAAAAGACTGACTTAATCAGATCCCTTGTTACATTTAAATGTTGCATACAGGTTTTAATTTCAAATCAGTACCTGTGGACATTGTAGGCATTAATTGATTGAATACCTAACAGGTTATATAATAAATTATCTCACTGGTTAATTGATTTTGTTTACTATGGGGTAGGGACTTTTTCTATCAATACAAAGGGTATTATTTAAAACACTGCTTCTGCTAACCAAAGATGCCAAGGGTTGCAGTGGAACAAGATATACAACCATTGGGTGGTGAAACATCAAAAAGGGCATGATATCTCTGATACTTTGTTTTGAGACATACATATTTAGGGCACCATAGGCCTTTATGATGTCATAACATTTACAACCAAAAACACTATGAACTATGAGGGTGCTTAACAGGACTGAGAATCAATTCGAGAAAAAGCATTCAAAATTTTAAATTTGATAAAAGAAGACTTAATTTATGGACAACAGACTTAATACAAATTCCTTTATCTACAGGTCCTGAGAGAATTGATGTTGTCCAGTCCCAAGATGAGCACATACAGTCAAAAACATATGAAAGGTTACAATTTGCAGAACAGCAGTTAGAGCAGAGGGATATAGAATGCCTTGATTATATTAGAAAGTTAGAAGCAACAAGAACAGAATTGAAGGAGGCACATTTAAATAGACAAAATATCCAAGAGTTGATGACTGCCCTGTATCAGCTGAATGTTTTTCAAAAGTCTACTTTAGAACATACAAATGGCAGTGTGTCATCACTGAAGATTCAGAGTGCTTTGGTCAACTTCAGATTTTCTCTGAAAAAAGTTAAAGAGTTGAATTATGACAGAGATGTCATAATGAATCTTATTGAGGCCAATTCTTTCCTTGTTGAAAATCGGGTGCGTGAAGGATTCATAAGTGTCGTGAAACACTTGATGACAGATGTTCAAAAGCTGAAGATGAATATTGCCCACCAGCAGTACATTATTCAACTGCTACAGTTTGTTTCGAAGAGCACACCAGAAGAAGCACTAATGCTTTTCATGTCACAGCTGTGGAATGCTTTTCAGCAGCAAGTTCCACAAGCAGGTAGAAGTATTCTTTGTCCTTATTTTTGTAATGAATAGTATATCGTTTTTATTCTTCTAGCTTTTTTCTTCAACATTACTTTACAATTGTCATGCTGATGATTATGATGAATGCTATTGTTGTGGAAATACCAGAAGCTGTTAGTGTATTTTTGCTGTTGTGTATAATAATCACTTCTCAAGAATCCTTGTTCATGTCTTATACAAATATTCGTGTACATTCAGTTAATAACAAATTGCTGTTTTTACTCAATACATAACAAACTTTTAAAAATTTGGAAGCAATTATGTTCATTTTATCCTTCTATTACTTCCTTTTTTATTGAAAGCCATTGCAGGATATTACTTATTTGAAAAATATATGATTTGTGAATGCTAAGAAAAATATAATTATTATCAATTGAAGGCCAAGTTCCACTAGGCTCAGTATATATAATTTACTTAATCAAACATTATCCACATTTAACTTCATAACATTTCATTGATAATGCATGAAAATGATACTGCATTTTAGAAAGAATGGAAATGAAAAGAATTTACGTAATTAGTAGTGCAGTATAGTTATTTTGATGAAAGAAAGTTGCAAAGTTTAATTTTCCTAATCTATTATGCATAGAAGCATTTTATATGTAATCAAAGCTGCAGACATCTATTTTGTTCAAGTTTCAATATTCCTTTAGGATAAAAACCCACATATTTGCTTTTTTTTGGTTTGAATCTGATATTTGTTGTGACAAAAATGAAACCTTCCCAGATGCATTTCTCTTTCACTTAGCTGTCACAGAAGTGACTGTTCAAGGAGTGACATATGTTCCTGCACCTGCTACTCTCCAACTTCTTAGAAAGTACAGTCATCTTCTGAACAAAAGGGACAAGCAAAAACTGAAGAAATTACATAACTGGTCTCATCAAGAAAACACTGTTGTGGAGAAGAATCCTGCCATATTTTTAGAGATATTGGGAATCAAAGAGTGTCACCGTCTTGGAATACCAGTAAATTTGTGTATGTATTGATATTTTAGATAGAATCAGAATGTCTCATCAAAATAAATTTATTAGAGAGAAGAATTTAAAATACTTTGTTACCTGAATATAAGCAATATATCAGATACTATTTAAGAAAAGAAATTATCCTAAAAATACTGCCTTTAATTATTGTCTAAGGTAAATTAATATGCAAGATGTAGTCACTTATTCAATATTCTTCTTTCATTTCTCTTGATCAGGCCTCTGAAAGATGAAATGAGATCTTTCATTATTTATGATTTGCACGAAGTTTCAGTTGAGTTTTGAACCTAATCGTTCAGTTTACATTAACATATTTCTAGTATAAATGTTATGGTAGAGGCAGGGGTTGGGAACCAAAGAATCCTAAGAGAACAAGAAGCATTTTGTGCCTATACACAGTGCCCTGGAACCTTGAAAGTAGCAAACAACTACATTGATATACTAGATTTTATATTGTCTTCATGTGCTGAAGCTAGATAGACTGATAAAAGCCAGATAATCAGATGTCAAAATATGACCACCTGTAAAACACATAACAAAAAAATGTGGTCATGTACTTCACATGGAATGGTCTTTCAATCGGTCTTCACTCAGATTTGCGTTTTTTGGGGGCATCCAATGAGTGAAGAGTTGAAATCACAAGCTACTCACCTTTTTCTCTCCAGTCCCAGACCCAAAAGCTTTGGCTCTGGATACACTGCCAATCATTTGGTATGGACTGTGGGCATTACCTTCCTACAGTGCTGATACTGAAAATAATCCTCATGTTATGTTTCAGAATGGCAAGATGATTCTGATAGCCCCTCTCTGATGGGACAAGTCCTGGACCACTGATGTGGTCTTTCTAGCGATAGATATGTTCGGGAAGGTTCTGACCAGTCTGAATTGTCTCCAGCATCCACTGTCACAGGTGATCTTTCCCTGCCTGGACCATCCTCTTTTACCAGGACAGTCATCTGAGAGAGTCATTTGATACCTTCAGTTGCAGAGAGCATCTCCTGAGGAAGAAGACCCTCTGCTCTGAAAATTCATCTGGGAAGGTGGTTTGTTTTCAGGGACTGGTGTCATGTCTACATCATCCCTCTAAGTGCCTCAGTCCCTCAATGGCTGACTTTTCCTAGGCACTTTGAGGGAACCAGTTGGGCACCAGTCACTACGAAAGGCTACCACCCCATGATATTGGAGACATTCATGATGGCAAACATGTTTCCGGGCAGGATAGAGACCTATTGGTAATTTTAGACATTATTGGTCTCAATCAAGCAATATCCCTCATTTTGTCTCCAAATGGAACTAATTTTGGATTTTAACATGGCTAAGTTTGAATCCATTCATACCTCAAACCTACACTTCACTAAAATCCCTATCATATAGGTCATATTTCCTGATAGCTTTAGCTTCTATGTGCAGGGAAATAGAGCTGCATGCCCCTTTTAGTCGACCAGATTTCTCTTCAAATCAGAGGGGTCATTGGTTCTCATGACATCAGAGGGCTTTGTAGCCCAAAATAGGATATCATCAGTTGATAATCAAACAGTTATCACTTTCTCCCTGTCTTCTGTAACCGAGTTAGAACATCAACTATGCAAGATCCTGTTTGCGCTCTCAAGCACTAACTTGAAGTGCACAGAGACAACTTATAGACCATGCAAAGGCTTCTTCCTCCCGATGTGAGCAAGAACACTGGAAATCAGACTTCAAGCCCTTTCTTTTTGTCTGTTGGGATTTAATTCCTAATACTGTAAGTTCTTTTTAAATTTTGACTTTTTATTCAAGGGAAATATAGTTCTGTTAACTTTTACAAAACTTGTTGGT
This sequence comes from Venustaconcha ellipsiformis, assembly GCA_003401595.1. Classification (NCBI taxonomy): domain Eukaryota; kingdom Metazoa; phylum Mollusca; class Bivalvia; order Unionida; family Unionidae; genus Venustaconcha; species Venustaconcha ellipsiformis. The sequence goes on along the minus strand of QKMX01371174.1, from coordinate 6,729 downwards.
TTTCACTTTTTATGTTACTTAAAGACCATAGAGTCGTAATACAGGAGTAAAAACAGGAGGGTGCAAGTAAAGTCTTTGAAGAATTAAATCCACCCCTTTTGAACAAAGCCTAGCAACCAACAGAAGGTAGTGCAACTCTGCCAATAGCATAATGGACACCAGTCCTAATGATTAAAGTTCTAATTAAACTCCAGTGGTGTTTGAAATAAGATCCATCACTGAAACTCTTGATGTGTCTGTAATGGCCTGTGATGTGGTGTTGTGACATCAGCCTTCTGATGAATTACAATATGTTCTTGACTGAACTCACCATAATTTCAAGTTAATGTTTCTATCCAAGAATATTATTTATGAGCACCATGTATTACCCATGAATAAATAATTAGATTAAATAAATTCCAGCCCAAATCAAATACAGAACACATCATATGGTTCTGCTTCAAGATCTTACAGCACAAATGAGTAATTTCTTGAAAATTTGTATGTATTTAATTTTATTTCATCAAATGTTTCTTAATCAGTACTTACTGTCACTGATAGTGAAAAGGATTGACTAGTTAATGTCATCAAGATCTCAAAAACAAGCACGTTAGGAAAAATGATGCATGATCCAGGATGAGTACGAAATTAGGATTGTCTTAGCTTGAAATATCAATGTTGATTTCTTAAATAGGTCATATGAGAAGGGAGAGAAGTGTCCTTCCTTGTATTATATATTTATAGCAAGTAAATTGTAAGCATCAATTCGAGGCCCTGTGATGATGACTAAATGCGCACACGACATAAGCCTCAAACTGTAATCATTATTCTTTGTCTCAGTCTATACTTGGAAACATTTTTTAGGATTCACAATTGTTCATTTTATTACCTGGGTTATTATCAGTGGGCAGGAACCCAAGTATATAGGTAACTGTTGCCATCTTTACAACTAATGGACCATTATGGCATGGTCAGTGACAAAAACATCAATCTTATATACTTAAGGAACATGGTGTTACACATATCCATTTTCTCTGCATGGCAGTTTGGAACCTCCTTGATTGGGCAGCCTTGTCAGTGATATACTGAGTATTCTGTGCAAGATGGATAGTAGGTAGCAGTCATTTTTCCAAACTGTAGGGGAGGCCACTGGTGGACTTATCAGCAATGAAACTGAACAGTAAGCTTCCCATTTACATCTCCCCAGTTCTGCATCAGAGGGCTGGGGCAGTGGATGCCTTTGATTTTGTGTATGATAATCTGTTCACTTACAGTTTCTTACCCATCAGAGTGATTTTGCAAGTGTTCATAAAGGTCAGGACCTCCACTGCTGGATTAATTCTAGTAGCCTCACTTAGGACCAATGGTGTTATTTCAGCTCATTGCTAGATGAGCCCAGGAGATCACCACTAAGGAAGGACCTGCTTTAGTACCAGAGGTGTCTCCTTCACAGCAGCCCAGAGATTCTCCTCCCTCTTGCTATGCTGATATCAAGCAATCAATCTGTCATGACCAGGTTTTGAGCAGAGTTGCAAGTTAACTATTTCCCTGGCTTAGAGGCAATCAACTTTCAGGGTTTACAAGCAAAGTCAAAAAACCCTCATCATTGATGCATTAGAATACAAATTAATCCTAGCTGTTCCCCTTTGAATGCAATGGTAGACTTGTTTCTATTCATTTATGAGGAAAGAGACTGTTCGGTCTCCCCCATTATGAGCTATATGGCAACCCAGTCTAACATGCTTAAGTTGCATTGGGGTCTGTTACCTCTCCTATCCTTTTAAGTATTTTGTGCTGCTGAGACTGCTACCTTGCTTAGTGCTGCTGTGATAGAGCGTTTCAGGCATTTTGTGCCTTTCCCAAAACCATAGCTTTAAAACTCAGTGAAAAGGGATGAGCTTCATGCTTTCTCTTGTAGGGAAAAGGTTCATGCTTTCTCTTGTAGGGAAAAGGTTGTTGACGATTCACTAGTAACCATGGGTCTGTTTCTTTACCTTGCACACCTGTGTTCATAACAAAGAATCAGTTCCCTTTGTTAGCTGCATGTTATGTTGAGGTTCCCAGTCTCAGTTGTATCCGTGCTGCAGATGATGAAGAAAGGTTTCTCTGCCCAGTTAGGGCCCAATGGTTCAGTTTAGGTCCTTCAGTAGGGAGAAGTAAAGATCAAGCACATTTCTTTCTACCTATTAAGGTCTCTGCTGATATTTCAGCATCCAGAATTTTGTACTATAAAGAGATCATATCCATCCCTCACTGAAAGGGATTTATCCTTTGTAAGAATAAAGCCCCTGAGCCCCTGAAGTTGTGGCTTCCACTACTTCCTGCTTCATTTTAATCATTCCACATTGGATGATGATACAAGATCCTTCTGCTAGAATATGATAGGAATATTCCTACCATAAAAGTAAGTAGTAGTTTTCGGAAGACCATCATCATTACTCTGAAGTGGCAAATTCAGCAAAGCAAAAAAGACAGATTATGTATTACCACTATTAAAATGTAATATTTGGAGGTGGGAGATAATAATTTTAATAATATAATTCTTACCTGTCACTAATGCAAGATTTTCTCCTCTCACCCTGCTTTGATGCAAAACACAAAGATGAGAGTATGCAGCATGGCCTATGATGTGGAGTCAAACTGGATCAGGGCTCTCATTTTTTCTATATTTAAAGAATATTTTATCTAGTAAAGGGTGGTTTGAATTGATAACTTGGAAGAGGGGAACTGTGATCCAAAAGAAGTGATAATAATAGGTAAGTATTAGCATTATTTAAGATTAGATTCCCCCACTTCAGATACATTTTCAATAAAGACTTCTGATATCTAGTCAATCCTTGATGAAACTAATGCTGATCTAACATCTGCCATGTCAAGGACTTGAAAGAAAAGGTTCCTCAAAATGTTGAATCAGTTTATGCTGAAGATTACAATAAAAAAAAATTATCCTCAGAGAATTACAAGAATCTCTTGATCAAGTACTTGATGCTTCACAACAAGCAGATATTCGCTGTCAGCTTCTGAAAAACGTACATGACACATCTCTAAGTTTGCTACAAAACATTTTCAGTAAAATTTGAGAAACTGGTGACTTACTACGGCCTAGACAAGAAGCAATGGTGATATCAGTACCAAAACCATTGAAATAACCAAACTAGCTCTTCTACCACCATATACCTTTACCAAGCTGCAGTTGCAAAGCCGCTAAAGGGATGAAAAATGATAGGCTTTTTTGGAACCTTCTGATATTACAAGTCCAACTAACTACTATCATAAACAAAAGAAGTACAATAGGCCATCTTGTCAGACTTTGAAGCATTTATCATAGAATATTTTACAAAGAAAGCATACAGTTATCTTTTTCAACTTTGAAGAAATTTCTGACACCACATGGAAGTTCAGCATAATGAATGACCTAATCAGACTAAGTGTAAGTTGCCACCCACCCAGCTTTATCTCCAATGTTTTGAAAGAGAGAAATTAAGATGGGGGGAGTACCCATTCCAAAAGCTATCCCTTTGAGATGGGTGAATGTCAGAGAAGGATATAGTCAGTCACCCCATTAACATCAGAAAGAACACCACAGTGAAATGCTTTAATTCAGGAACTGATTGCTTATTGTGTATAACTGTTTGATCTGCTACAGGTTAAAGGGTAAGCATACTATTGAATATCAAGTTAAGATAAACATAAACATATTTCAGAAATGGGCAGAAGAAAACAGGCTTAAATTTTCAGAATCATAAATTAACTCCATAAACTTATGACAATTACATTATACTCATGATGACCCTAAACTCAGCCTTGATGGTTTCTTATTACCATTGTGGAAAAGACCACTGACAGTTTTAAGGGCTTATTTTCAACTGTAACCTTTCTCCACATATAAGATAACTGAAGGACAAATATAAAAAAACACCTGGATTTAATACAAGTCATATCAAACATGGCTTGGGGAGCAAATGAAAGGTCTTCCTCAGGTATACAGATCATTTGCAAAATCAAGACTTGACTGATTTGATTGGGAATGGTTCATCATGTAAATTTTACCTGCAAATACTTGAACTCTTAGACAACCTGAGACTTGGAGTATGGGTGTATTGGAACTTTACCCTAAAAAAAGTCTCCACTTTGAGGCAAATGAATCATCACTTCATCTTAGGTGAATGAAACTGACTCATCAGTATGGTACCAAATTCACCTGATCTGTCAAATAGAGCATATAATGTGGTTTTTAGGTGCAAATACCAAACCTTCTATGTTCATAAACAAAACTTCATTTCAACTTTTAACATATGAATTTGCCTCACTTAGAAATGATGAAAGTCTGTTTTGGAAATATTGCAAAATTTTGTGTTCTCAAATCACTACTGGGGCTGTAAAAAACCTCAAAATAATATTTGACATTTTCGAATTCAAAGAGTCTTTTGAATGAACATCTACATTTTTAGAAATAGTCCAGTGATATCGGAGCCTCCTTTTGTAGCCATATGCTTCTGTATTCTGACAGTCCAAAAGCTGGAGACAAAGTTGGAGCTGCCATTGCAATACCCTATGGTACCACCCCAAGCTGGTTAATAGATAAAACCTCAATTTTGATTGCAGAAATTACAGAAATACTGTGGGGCTTTGAATTACTTTGAAAAATCTTTAAAACAATAAATTTCATCATATTATCAGATTCCATTTTAGCATTGAAAACGTTACAAAATCTTAAATCCGACAACCCATTAATATTCCAACTTTTATAGAAACATGATGTTCTCACACAGTCAAGGAAAAGTATCATATATGTATTGTTTAAATCAATATTGTGTGAGTGAGTATGTTGATCATACACTGCAAAATATGTCAAATTTAATCTCCATAAACTTGAGAACATTATATCTATAATTGGAGAGTGGCATTTCATGCATAGAACAAATCAGTGAGATGCAGTGGTATTGTGTCGGCCATGTATCAGACACATACTTGACTCGTGCATAGAACAAATTAGAGGGATGCAGCAGCATTGTGTCAGCCATGTATTAGACACACATACCTGACTTATAAATAAAACAAATTGGAGGGATGCAGTGGTACTGTGTCAGCCATGTATTAGACACACATACCTGATTCATACATGGAACAAATCAGAGAGATGAGGTGGTATTGTGCTAGTCATATATTAGACACATGTACCTGACTCGTGCACAATAACATATAACAGTATTAGTTGACATGCAGCTCTGTTCACTTTTCAGTATTATTAAAAAAGGCATATTGATATAAAATCTTAATCAATGTAATAAATAAACTTTATTTGTAGTATTTTATACACTGGTCCAGATGAAGTAGTCTTAAAATAGTTCTATCTTTCCTAAGATTTTAGCAAATCTTTACTGCCACAACATTTAATCTGGTTTTATGAGGTGCAATAGTTAGATGTTTCCATGCAAACCAAATCTTTTACATTTAACTTCCGAAGTAGATTTTTATAGCTGTTTCTGCAGGTTCTTTTCCAAGGATTCAGTTGTGAGTGATTCATTATTATTAGACGTGATGCAGAAGTGACAGTTTGAATTTCACCAACCTGCATATATCTTCATGAGCATTGACATTGTGAAGTAGGATCTTCAAAATTTTGTATTGGAAGTAAATTTCGAATAATTTTATAGAATTCTTAAAAGGATTTTAAGAGAACAAATATTTGTTTTACAACAGTTTTCTGTATATTTTTAGTAATCTATTTGCCACCTGTGTTGGCAGATATTGGCAGAAAAGATCTTGCCAGGAAGTTTCAAGAGGAAAGCAAAACACTAGAAAGTGAACAAGCAAGGTTCAACATAGTAGCCGCTGCCCAGAAAGTTCCAACACAGGGAGTGCCGTCTAACGAGCAGCAGCAAAATCAGCAGCTGAATGAAATGCATACCAAGCTTTTGAATATTGAAAAGATGGTTACAGAGCTTAAAGCACTAAAAGACGAAAGAATCAATCTTTTGCAGGACCCCATGAATGTGTTCAACATGCCAATTTTTGGATCAAAGTTATGGACCACTCTCAAAGAGCAAAGAAAGTCCGAACATGCACAACCATTCACAGATGGTTTATAATCCTTATTAGACTCACCATCCTATGTCACAAGCATGCAGAATCTTTTAGCTTTGTACAATATTTTCTTTGTGACAGTGACAAAAACTGGTTATGGTATATTTTAAAAAAATCAGAGCCACTAAATCAAATTAAATATCAGCTACAGTCCTACCCACTTATATCAACATTAATTATGTCGACAAGCAGCCTATTTCAACAAAAGAGCAAAGTTCCGGTCCCTTGGTCTAATATTACTACCAAAATTGACATGCTTATGTTGACGGCGAGATAAAAAAAATAAGCGTTCATGTTGACAGAAGCTCTTGGTCCCAGCTTGAACAAGCTGCCAGTTCTGACCCATACTTTGTTCAACTATTAGTTGATCTTGCCACCAGGCTTTAAATTTACTGCCATCATTTATGTTGACCAGCTGCCAGTTCCAACCCAAACTTTGTTCAACAATTAGTTGATCTAGCCACCGGGCTTTAATTTTCTCGCCTAATCATTTATATCAGCAATCAGCCAATTCAGACCTGTACTTTATTCAGCAATTAGTTAATCTTGCCACCGGGCTTCAATGTCGCAGCTGGATTTAAAACAATAGAAAAAATGGCTTTTGTCTGGTGCTATAAAGTTGACCTCTCGCAGCAACTTAAATAAAAGCAATGAAATCTGATC
>QKMX01371146.1:14623-27781 GCA_003401595.1 Venustaconcha ellipsiformis | reverse complement strand
ATGGCAGTCATATTGGATGTCACATCGGATAGATGCCATGACAGTCATATTGGATGTCACATCAGACCCATAAGCATCTGAAATCAAGTACACGTCATAGAAGGTTTATTTCTGAAAACTCCACACACATATGATCCGATCAGTAAAAGTAGGCATCATAAAAGTTTTAAGATGACTACATTGATAGCAATATTCGATGTCTGATGTTTTTCATTTAGAACCAGCTATAGATTTTAAGTATTTTAGAGAGGGCCCCATATTTATACGACCGTCTTTCAGCAGTAGTTGAGATAAGATGCTCAAGAAAGTCAGTAATATAAAATAAATAGCGATAACAAATTTACGCTAAGCCAATCCAGATACACGCCAGATAAAAGGCCGTCGTACATGTTCTAGTGATCTGTAATCAGTAAATCTAGAAATACTACACATCTATATCCCTACAAATGCACACCATTAAAACATTGTATTCTAATTTATATAAGACAACAAAACCAAGCAAAAACATAATCAAAATAATAGGTATTGCAAAATACAGAAAAGTGGTTCTACAGCACTGACGATGTACCGCGGTTGTACCTCACCCAAAAACGTATAGACTAATGTAAATGTGGATTAGAACTTATTTATGGACACATAGGGAAGTCATCTCTATCTATGAAAGGGTGTGGTGCTCAAGTAGAGTAAATAAAACGATATAAAGGACCCATATAAACCTTGGATTTTATTGTTGTAAAGCTAGCTGCTATTTCCACTGATAAATTGTACACAAGCACACTCACCTGTGGAGCTCACGTCTACCTGGTTTTGAGGGTTTGGAGATCAGGTAAAGGAGCTCACATTAAACCTAGCATTTCTTGTTATACCTTTCGATTATTTGAATTCCCATCTGAAATATTATTAAAGAATAATTAAAATTTAAATGATGAAGTGCTGCATGATGGCACTAATAAAACACGAGATACAAGTCATAAACTGCTCTGATAAGTGTGACATGGAACTATTATAATTACAAATTCGTTCAAAGTATTTTAGCAATTCTCTAATACATTCCACCTAACAATGATATCAGTCAATCTATTACATAGTTTTGCAAATAAAATATGCAAAACAGAACACTAGGATACAGTTTTCAGTTTTGATCCAGTGGTAGACCTTTAAACCTTTTCGAATAAGATTTATGAAAATAACAGCCTTGAGCATTTTTATTATTCCTGTTTTCTTGTGAAATAGCAGGCGTATTCTGAGGTTGAAGAATATACTTGGCAGGTGCGTCAATAAAGTTTAGGGTAGACAATGTATTTGAACCATACACAAGTCTTGATATAAAAAGTACTGTGGATAAATAAATCCCCGATGAAGCAGTGTAAGTAAAAACAACAACTGCTTTATAACTAGAATGTTATTATAGTACAAAATAATATCTACATAGACCTGGAAGAACTGTACAGGTTTATTAATAGTAAAAGACTTCGTAGGTCACAAGTTTATAACCGAATAATAGTTGAACAACTATTTCTCTATTATCCCCATTAAATTTTCTTAAATACTGCTGTTAAATAAAATAGCAGTGAATCAAGCAGTACAAACTCCTAATTAAGGTACAATTTTACCAGGTACCAAATCGACAGTAATAATAAATATAGCACAACACTATTACGATCTCTATGGGCTTAATTTCTCATGTACCTTGAAATATTATCAACATATCAGTCAGATAAAAGACATCAACTTTCAAATTGATGGTTTTTGTGGTGAAATATATTAACAAGCATATATTACATCTAACTGTGTCAGTCTCTTTGAATGATTCCATTCTTTTACAGTTAAGTTACTATTCTGATTGGCTTTGATCATATCTAATGTTGACACTTCTTGATAACTCCGTTTAGCAAACGGGTAGCTTGTCACGTATTTGGCTCACACGTTGAAAGATTATCCAAACCGACAGGGATCTAAGTTCAATTTTACGACTCCTAAGTCACTGTTAATGCCATGGTCATCAGAAAGAATCGATAGTGGAACTTCATGGACAGTATTTTAAGGAAGAGATAACTGAAGACAAAATATAATTCAGATCTTCAAAGAAGAGCTCGTTCATGGCGAAATATAATAGAGACATTCAATGAAGAGATCAATGATGCAAAAGCTGATGAAAACCATCAAACACAACACTAGTGCTCCGTTTTCTATACAAATTCATAAAACTGTCCGATGTGAACACATCTGAGCCATGTCTAGAGGAGAAGAAAACCCGTTGAGTGATCAGAAAATGTTGCTATGGTTATGCAACTGCACAAGAGCAAACTTGAATCCGTTAAGACGTGAACTAATCACATGTTTTCAAATAAGACGTTTTAACTTATGTCTGATAAACAATTAAAATCACCCTAAACATCAATTAGTTAGTGGTTTAGGGTCTTATTCCAGGGACACAACTCTTTTTCTACATTGGAAGCATTGATAAGATAGGTTTTCTCCCCTGATCAGTTGCACGCCTACAAATTCCAGTTAACATTATCTGCAAAGCAATTTAAGTGATAAGGTTGTTTTCTGTTTAAGAATGCCCAAATTTGTATATTACACGAATCCTGTCAATGGTGTACAACATCCATTTATTCATTATAGAATGATATCTTGAGTATGACTCAAGAAACACAGATACAGAATGTTGTTTTTTTCCCATCACATCAGTCACTGGAGGCAATTATAGAAATCTAAAGTACAAAAAAGCACCCAAATATGTGGCCCGAAGTGAAAGTTGACATCTCCACCATCGTTAAGTATTTTTGTGAATCTCTGTAATTATAGATCATTAGATTTACTGACGTATATGTTGTTTTAATCTTGACTGAATATACATACAATGGTCTGTCATACTTTTGATACAGTTTCTTCCATAAATAGTATTCAACAAAAATATGGGGTTTACATTGAGGGAAATATTAAAGGAGTCAACCAAATTTCATGTTACTCATGTGCCTAACTCGTACTATCTCCGAGCAAATCTATAAATGGATAGAGTCAGAAAAGCTGTACAAAAAGTTGTACAAATCAGTAAGTTTAGCAGGCACTAGGTCAAATCCTTTGAGAAAATACAGAACAAAATTGTTCATAATTCACGATGGTCCACTCAAGTTGAAAAAATAAATCTTACATGCATATACAGAAATTGAAGATGAGGTATCATTAAGATGGATATCTTACAACAGGATGAAAGTGGACCTACGAATATACTCCTAAGCAAAGGAATCCTAAGATTACAGGAAGTGTAGATACCATGAATGCACACATGCCTTAAAGAGAACATGTAAAAATGTAGAACTGCAGACCATTATTCTAAGAAACTGTGAAGAAATTATTCAGATCTTTGAAGAAATTGCAAAGAAATTATTGACGTCTTTGTACAACGCCATAAATCAGACAAACCCAGCCGATCCAATGACGTGATCATTGAGTTTGACATGAATTTTAACCAATAATATCCACTTATCATGACCGCAGCAGTAGTTGATATCAACAATGTGGTCACGCAGAATCTTAACTCCTTTTCAACAGAAGTTTTAATTAAGCAAGATGCAGTGAGAGGGGCAGCAAAAACATTGCAAAGTATGGAAGTCTTAGTGGATTCAGAATGCCAAGAACAATGTAGTACCATCACAACAGTACAATATGTCGAGCAAGAAAATTTAACAACTAGATCTCCAATTGCTCAGGAACAAACAGTTCTTCATGAATCTTAAGTACTAGATAATGCGAAGGTAGGATCATTATTGTTAAAATGCTGACAAAATATCAGATGTAGTAGACTTAGAACAGAAAACACTTGATACATAAAATTAGTGATGGAATGATCTTTTTTATTTGTTATTTTGTTTTTCTTTCATAGAACATTCTAAGACCAGTGCTCAGAATATTTTTTGTTAAGCACAGACTAAAAGCTGATGATTATAATAAATGACAAGCTCCGACTCAAATTGCACAAGCTTGGACTACAATTTCTATATGCCTTAAATGTTCCCTTTTTTAATATTATTTGTAACACACACAACTGCTACACTTCAAATATGAATGCAGTAGGGTTCAATAAGGGGTTTGAAGATAATGCAAGTGTCATCAGTGCTGGTCACTACACTCACTAGAGACTGGATGATACTGGTGTTGAAATTTCTCTTCCTGGATTCCATGAGTTGTTATGGAAAATCCATAATGTTAGCATTGTCAAAACTGTATCTCATGCAGTCTGGCAATGATACATGCTAGTCTTTATGGAAAAATGAATACATATCACATTTGGAACTGACCATTTTATTGGTGGTAGGGGATGGGGCATTATACGTCCAGGTTTAATGGGGGATTTACAGGTAATACAGCAGTATTAAACACCTCTGTCTAGTATGAGTGGCAATGTTTTAGCATCACAAATCAATTGTGCAAACACAAGCATGCGCTTTTTGTATTTGTATCAATTTATTTCATGGCCAAAAATCATCCTGAAAAGCACAGACTAAGTAACAGAATTTAACAAGATTAAAATAAGAAAAAAATAATCAAGAAAACTAATCTGAATATTTAATTCAGCATGTCAAATATGTTGCATACAGGTAGTGCTCCTATTTTTACAGCCATGGTACACACTGGAATGAAGTATGTCTTTATGTGATTGCTGCATATGCAAAGAATTAAATGCCCCTCCCCCATCTTTCTTTTGTGATGGCATGCATCACAGATTCTGAAATTTATTTCTGCTGGGCTTTGCTTGCTTTGTTTCCTAAATTGCCTTAAAAATGAATCACTTGAACGCTATTCAAACAACTATAATTATCATGCTATTTTATTTATGGAGTAAAATCCAACTTCAAAGAAATGATGCCACTGTTCACAAACTTGTCTATAATTTTTAATAGAGATTGCTTGACATTCTCATTCAAGGCAATGATGTGTAATAACTTTTGTTCTCCTACACACTTCTAGCATCTCTTTGATTTACCTGTGTTGGGTTGTTCTACTATGTGATCTTTACATAAGCAAATTAGCATAATGGGTTCACCCTCTGCAGCTTTCAGACACAACACACTTGCTAATTATTGTCAGCCAATTAAGTAATACATGATAATGGTGTTTTATACAGGACTTCTTTACCTTTTAATTACCTCTAGTTAAACTACCCAAAGGATAGTTATACATCAGCTCCAGTCATGACTCTTTACTGTTTATACATGCTACATGTACCAGGCGTATACTGAAGTGGGTTGAGTTTTCTTTTGTTCTACATGTATTTTCGAAGTTTTTGAAAATCATATTTTTTTATACACAACCATGTCAGAGGTTTGGGGAGTAAAATTTATGCTTTTAGCATGATATGCCATATTATAGTAGAAAACATTTTGAAAATAAATTCCCACATTTCATAAGCACCATCAAAGTTTTCTCAGGCAAATTGGATTTTCTTTTCACAAGCCTGATGGGCACCTCAGTCAGAATATAGAAGGGATATGATCCAGGGTCATCTGCAGTTATATGTTTTTGTGGGGGTGGGGTGGAGAAAATGTAATGGTCAGCTCTTAAGTTTTACAGATGCAGGCTAAACATGTTTAGAGGGGAAATCCATTGGGAAGGGAAACGTGTCCCCAGCCCAAGTGCCCATATGTTTGCCAAATGGATAAACATTATCTGAGTTCATCCTTTCATAATATTTTTAAGAGAGATAGAGAGAGATGGATGTGATAGCATAAACTTTCAATTGGTCACTTTTAGATGACGCCAAAATCTTATTATATGGGAAATTTTCTTTGGCAGTTAGGAGGTCACATTAAATCAGCTATTTCAAGGTTGTGTTGCCAGTGGTGTATTAATGGTATTAGTCACAACACTACTGAGTATTGTTTTAAAGTCTCACCAGCATAACTCTAGTTTTCAGTCATTAGGTATGAAGGGGAAGCAATAGTGTGGTTGTGCTCTAGCTGTATAGTAGATGTTTTGGTTGAATGAAAGATTACCATTTACTGTTATTTTAAATTATGTTTCAACATTTTCAAATAGACTGATTTTCCTGTAATACAGCATACTAGTTTTGAAGAGTGCATTAATGGAACAAATTTGTAGTTTTCCCATTTTTATCTTTCATGTTTAGATAATAACCTTCGCTAATCATTCAATTTTTTATGAGAATATTATTTTTATTGCAGACCAACCACCAGTTTTGCAAAATGCACCAAGAAAAATACAGATCAATGAAGCTTTATTAATTTTCAAAAAGCTGTTATCTATTGTGACAATCAAAACAAAACAGAGGACAAACATACAGGAGAAACTCCAAAGGCATCAGAAAATCGTGCTTTGTATAAACAAGCTCTGTAGAGATTATGATCACCATTGTATGGTTTACAAAGGTGTATTGCATGCTGGAATAGTAGTGATACATGAATTGGATTAGGAAATTTAACACATTTAGACACATTTAGAGTAATTAGGAATTAGTCAAACTAAATTGTATAATTTGGGGGTATATTGCATATATAAAGTCACTCATTTGTATGATGACAATAGGAGGGAAGAAAGAAAGAAGCTTAGAAAATAATGGATGAAGTTAAGTAATTTAATACTGAAATAAATAGGTAAGAACACTAAAATTTTTCAGGTTCATGTAAATAGAAAAAACCCACTGCTTTAAGGTACTTTTAAGATTTAGTCAAATAACAAGCAATTTAAAAAATATTAAAATCAATTTAAAATCTGTCAAAGATAAATAATACTTTTTGTATTAAAAGAAGACAGTTGAAATTCACATATTTTTCAATATTTAACCTGTCTGTACTTAATTTCAACTGATAAATATATATTCATTGATAAGGAAAAAAATATTAAGTTGCCTAACATTCTACAGCAAAAATAGTAGACTTGGGAGATTACTAAAGAAGTCTACACAACATTTATTTACTCCTTAACAAAGGCAGAAAGTACAAATGTAACATATGTGATGATTTTAGACTGGTATAAATTTCATTATTTCTTTCAAAAGCATTTCAATAGCCTCTCATCCACCCACCTTAACAATACTTACTGTAACTTGATTTTAGATAAACAAAACCTGATTATGGTTTCCAAATGCACATTATACCATAATGAATACTACATGGTTTTGTAATAGTATAGCTTAACAATGGACCACAGCAATAATGCCATAAATTAATGTAGTTCACATATACTGCTGTCATAATGAGATCATTTTTAAATCATTTCCTGTATTACCTTTTATATGAAGATATACTTTTACTACTATAAATCACTGTTCTTTTTTTTTTTAAATTGAGATTATCATTACATATGTTATTTCTAAAAGATGAAAATGTTATTACAGTGTCATTTGCTGAGCTGGCTCTTATCCTGATTTAGTCAATATCATCCAGAAATTTTTTTCTTAAAATATGAAAATTTTGATTTTCCAATTGTTTTTAACCAAAATTTCATTTTTTAAAAGGCAAGACAAATTAGGCTAAATTATATAGTGAAATAAAATTCATTTGATAAAGAGACAGACAAGTGAATAGGATGTGGAAATACAGCAAATCAGAAGTACAGATATTCAATATTCAGAGTCAATTGGCATTGCATAAATCTCACATGATCACTACTTTGCCACTTTGTTGTAAATCAGCTAATTCTCAGTCTTGTCATCAATGTCAAAGAGCAAAAGGGTTCATACCGTATGATTTATGATTGCTGCACTTCCTTCAATGAGTGCAAAAGCAATGCAGAAATACGGTGAGGAATATACAAAAAAATTTGGTGTTTTATGGTAAAGTCTATGCTTGATAAATATCACACAAGATGTAGTGTTTGTGATCTAGATTCAATGTGGTGGTCTAGTCCTATAATGTAAGACATTTCTCCTGATATTTTTATTTTTAGTGCAATGTCTTGCTTTCTAAGTAACAGTGTTCTATAGAGTGTTCCCAACTGACTGACAGGGGAACAAAAGGACACATTTATTCAGGAATATCTCAGACTTGGCAAGACATATTGATGATTTACAAAAGATTAAAATCATGTTGATTTAGCTACTTTACTTACTCTTATCACTGCTCTGGTGGCTAGTCTCTCTCTCTCTCTCTTACACATAGGAAAATAATCTAACTGAAACACGTAAAACTGGATAAATAGTGAAACAATGCAAATGTAATTTATTTTGAAAATATATCAATGATGTTTATTAACTCATCACTTGTATGTTATTGAATATACAAAATATCAGTACTTTGTAAGACTTAAAATGTGTACATTTCTGAGACTGTGCATGAAAAAAACATATAAATAGCACTATTTACACATAAAATAGGTTAAATACATGTATGAGTGACTATTAAATATAATTAAAAAAATGTAGGTATTATTTAAAAGTAAAAATAACTAAGAATCTGAATATTTTAATACTATTATAAATATTTTTAAAGTACACTGTAAATTATTTCAAACCTTTAAATATGTTCTACATCAACACATTATATGAGTATTTAATATTGCTCTTTTAGGATCAAACGACCCTTCTGCTAATATCATGATACAATATGCAGCACTTAATTATTGCTGTTAAATGATGGTTTTTGTTATGTGAAAATATTTTTTTGCATAATCAAGAATATTATAAGCCTTGTATGCATGTACCAATGCTAGACTCCATTGTGCATATTTTCCTCATCTTCCTTTATGTTATTTTGTGTCTGCAAATATCTGGCAACTGTATTCTCAACATTATAACATTATTGCTTTTATGACGGCATTTCCATGTTATTGTTGTGCCTCATGAGTGGTTGTGTCATTAAATACTTAATACAGCTGTAACCAGAAAGCAAAAATGATGCGTTTTAAGAACTGTTGATTATAGTTAGTGTCACATAAGCTAAAGAAAAATAGATGAAATAAACATATATTTAGATTCACATGGTAAAAACATGAAAATATATATATCCTTTACACATATCAAAATAGTGATTAGTAGAACCTTCTTAAAATTTTGCTCAGGATAGATGCAAGCCATATTTTTCACATGTGGAACTTATCTGACAGACACCTTTTACATATATGGAATTCATTATAAATTTCATATACATGACTAACGTTTCTTTTTTTAAAATGCTATTTTTGTCTGTTTAAATCAAATTATATTCAATGGAACATGCAATGCTACTACCTGAGAGACTTCAATTAATTTAAATAGAAGAGAAAAATTTCAGAAAATACAGGTCTTCAATTGTTTTTAATGACTATAACTTTTCTTATGCTTAATACAACTTTATATAACACTTATGCAATGCATCCCTAGTAAACACTTTTGAGCTAATTTGCAAACTAGAAAATGTAAATTTGAAATTCCATAAATAAAAAACATTCTGTAGGATCACATTATGGAAGCATTAGTATTTTTTTTAAAAATAAACTGAACATGACTTTTAAATATGTCAGCACTATTTATTAGTGTATTAGTTTTGATTTGTACAATCTAGTTAAATGTTGAGTGTCACAATTTAGTATTATTTTTACTCTGTAGGAAAATTAAATTTCCAAAAAAAATAAAATTTTTTTGTTTGTATAATATATCATTAAGCATTTTCATTAGATTAAGCTTTTCTCATAATGTTTCTGCAGTTGCATTATTGTTGCAATATATAAACACAAAGGCAGTTTTCAGATTGCTAAGAAGATAAGCTGATTGTCCATCTGTGTGAGATCAAGATGAGAATGTGACTTAATAAACTCAATGGTCTTTTCCAACTCTCACTTCCCCTCAACAAGAGAATATTTTCAAAATAAAAAAGCAACCTTCACAAAATCTGAATGAGGATCACCTAATAGCTAATTTTTAATGTGACTGTGGCATTCAAGCAGAAAATATTTTTATTTCTTCTTAATACACAGTTCAAAATGAAATGTCATCCCCATCTCTACAAACACTCTTCTATGTAGCTCACCTAAAGTTGAAATTGACCAAATTTAAAAATCTTGAAGTTTTGTATCGAAAATACAAAACAGAATGCAATACATTTTATGTAATGTTTTGTCCTTACATTCTAAATATAAAGGGAATTATTTACTTTCCTGACAGTTACAATGACCAATTGATTTTCAGTCTAGGTGCATGACTTAATAAATTCTACTCTTTCCAAAGTTGGTAACACCATTGTTTACTGACTTGGATATCATTTTTCTTTATTTGAACTTTCTTTTACATTTAGCATATCTTATCTGTTCTTCTGTCTTTTGCTGGTTTTTTTTGTTAATATTGGTGGTTGTTTTTCCAGTTGTTACTTTTTCTTTTCATAATTTAAATTTTTTTTGTTAAATGTTTTCTTTAGTGCTCGATTAATTTGTATCACTATATTTGTATTAAAAAGGAAGTATCTAAGATGAGGACATACAGCCCAACCCCTTTTCCATAATTTAGCAAATAAAGTATGTTTTAACCAAACTGTAAAAGACAGCTTGCAAATTTAGTCTAATAAATGACAGTCAGGTGTCCTATCTAATGCTTATCAGTTTGGGTTTGTTTTGGGGTTGCTGCTTGGGTTAAGTTTCTACTTTGCCATTGTGAAAATGGTCCATTTAATTCAAAAACTTCATATGCAAGCCTCAAATTGTGATACATTTTCATCAACTAAAATTAAATCCACAGAAGATCACAGCCACCAAATTTGCAAAAACATTCATAAATTAAGAGTAATTAATTTTACAAGCAGTCACATATCAATAAAATTAAGTCAAAGTATACTTGTTAGATATTGCTGAAATTTCAAATTCGATAAGTTTTCATGAGATTAACATTGTGCTTACACACTAATTAGTTGGAAAATTGTTGTAAGTGAATGAAGATTATTAATTAAACAAGAAACAGTTTTTTTAGACAGTCTTTTCATCTTTACTGTCAGCATCATCTTCAATCTCATCATCTTCATCTTCTTCTTCTGGATCTGTATCAGGGTCATTGGTGTCATACTCATCAGCATCTAACACACTCAGATCAAGATCAACTGGATCTATGAATAAAAATTTAAATAACATTGACAATAACAAGAACAAATGATATTATGGACCCCATATCATTGACATCAATATTAACATCCAATAATTATAAGTTACTGCATTTTTCTGGGGAAATTGGAGCGAGTTTTTCTTTGCTATAATATGCTCAGAAAAAACAAGTTCATATTTTCCCATTTCCCATACTCATTTTGTGTCTGTAACTAAGGTTAAAGAATAAAAAGAACACACAACAAAAAAGAAAGTAATTGAATTTATGATAGATTGAAAAGTAAATACAAAACTAAGCTCAATAATAATAACAGTATTATAGCTCAGTAACAACATGCATGCATACATAGCACCACCCAGCCACCTTTAAACTTAGTAGTGTATCGCACAGTCAGTCATGCATTTAAAAAATAAATCTCATTTTAATCTACTTTAAATTGAAATTTAGAGTTTTGAATGAATGCACCTTGAAACAAATCTTCCAACTGGTCTAGGATAGATCAATTTTTGTTTTTCCGTCAATCCATCTAAATCTGCTTTATTTTTTGTGATGGACTGGATTTATTAGCTGGGCCAATTTCATATGATGTACATGTGACTTAATACAGCTGCAAATGTGTTTCATTCTAGACATCAATATTTATTGCATGGAATCATTCAGTATTAAAAATATTAATTCTTTTAATTAAGATTCTCAAAAAGATGCATGATTAAATATCACATTCATTTCGTTTATGTGTGCAGTAAATTCTCCTTTGGAATGTCTTTATATTGGAAATGTAATCTAAATTACAGAACAATTATGCTATCAATTTTTGTAACAATATAATTCTGATTAGCAGAAATAAATAAGCAAATACATTTGCAGGAAATTCAAGATGCAAAAGGGTAAGTATATTTATTGCCATTGTTATTAAAACCTAAAGACGATCAAAGTTTATGCCCTGTCATTTGCATGCTCTTTGTTGCAGGGAATCCAGCTATTTACATAACATGTGTGACTTTTATCACTACTGTAATCCAAACAATTTCTTTAAAAAAGTAAGACAGTGAAAATGGGAAAGCAGTTGGATGTTTCATTTATTAGCTGTTGTATTGGCTTACACATTCTAAGGCTCTAGCTTTTTTGCCAAAACCTGCCTTCTTTAGTTGCATTTGTTTCAAAATTTGTGTTTGAACTGACTTGTAAAATAGGACATCTCCAAGGCTTTAATGTGTCTTTCTATGCAATCTTTATAGACCCTTGAGAGCATGGCTCATAGTCTTAAATTTTCTATAGTCTGAACCATTCTATTCATGAATAGGTATGAAAATTTCACCTAAATAATAGTCTGAACCATTCTATTCACAAATAGGTATGAAAATTTTAACTAAATAATAGTTTGAACCATTCTATTCACAAATAGGTATGAAAATTTCAACTAAATAATAGTCTGAACCATTCTATTCACAAATAGGTATGAAAATTTCAACAAAATAATAGTCTGAACCATTCTACTCACGAATAGGTATGAAAATTTCAACTAAATAATAGTTTGAGCCATTCTACTCACGAATAGGTATGAAAATTTCAACTAAATAGTCTGAACCATTCTATTCACGAATAGGTATGAAAATTTCAACTAAATAATAGTCTGAACCATTCTACTCTCGAATAGGTATGAAAATTTCAACTAAATAACTGCTTAAATCATCAGAATGGGAATTTTAATACTGTGGGTCTAATATTCGTTGTGGACACTGCAAATATCATGTTAAGTCGTTTGCTCAGTTGAAAGTTTCTCTTGTGACTCAAGAAACTCAGCCTCATCGTCAACTTTTTCATCTCTACTTTTAAATGTATCAAATATATTGTTTAGTTCATCCACAGACAGATCTAATGAATCAAAAGCTCTGGCACCTGCTACATGACTGTACATTGTTTGTTACATTCAAAAGTAGTTCCTAACAGACAATAACATTTTTAGACAAGTGTCATACAGCAGCATGAAGGAGTGCAGTATGGAAAACTACTGCACGATTCTGACAAGGTAAAGTTATGGGAGAAAACAAATGAACATATAATAATCAGCTTTCACAATATTATTGAAAATTTGGGTACTGATGAGATTATGCATTTCATTTTCCATATAT
>QKMX01371033.1:33915-46029 GCA_003401595.1 Venustaconcha ellipsiformis | reverse complement strand
ACCCGAGTGGTTGCATTTTTGTTTGTTAAAGCTACATTAAAAATCCAGATCACATACACACCACACACTACTCTATAAATACATACTGGCTCAAGTTTTGGGTGCAATTTGAGACTTTTGTTGTTTTTCAGTGGACTGGTCCAGAATCTCATTTATAGTTGCATGGTTTATTTGTCTGCATTTTGTAGATATTTTTTTAAGTTATCACTGATGACAACAGCTACTGGTATAAAGAAACATTAGTTTGTCACCTTGTCTTTACATCTACATATCAGCATTCAGGTAAAAATTTCAAACTATCTTTAAGATGTGTTTTTCAGTGCCAATGCCTTCTAAGGGTCAGTACTTGAAGATTAAGTATGATGTTACTTAGAATGCATTAAATGCTTTAAATTTGCTTTAACACAATAAAGTGTACTGAAAAAATGGTAAAGGGAAACAATTCCTACTATTCAATCCAAATCATTTGTTGATCTAGTCCTGAAGTGCCTGTGCAAAAGTCATGAATTTATCTACTGCCATAATTAATTTCATATACATTTATTCAAATTTTCACTTTCTTTAATCTAAATTTACAGTTCTAAGATCAATAAACTTTACTGGCGAAACATGTGGGAAAACCAATGTTGATATAGTAAAACAAAGACATCAAAATATGACAAAAGATTGCCAAGACTCAATTTATGATCAGTCATCCTGAATAAGCCAGAGCAGTGCAGTTGTTGGGACTCATCTGTCTCCCCTCCAATAGTGTAACAGATTCTAGTCATTAACTGTATCTATTATGTTTATACAGATGGTGTATGCCTTATACCAGTGGTTCCATGGGTCACAACCCAAACTGTGGATCACCATGCTGTTCTGATCAACTTTATTAATTTCAAATTTCCTACTAAAGTGGTTTCTTAGCACTTGACAGGTCGCAAGGCTAACACAATAATCCTAATCTGGGTTGCCACCCAATAGGGCTAAGAACTGTTCTCCTATACCTAGAACCGTGGTCTTTATTCGTATGATTAAAAATAGCCCAAGCATAAATCCACGTCCTATCATCCTTGTGGGTATCATCAAAAATCACCAGGGCAGATTGGGTATTAGTAACAGATGTTCAAGATAAAATGTTTCACTGTTATATCTCATACGAAACTAAATGTTTACATGAGCATTAATACAAAATTTCATTACAGCATTTTCATACTTGAAATGACAACTACATCTATGTAAAATAACACAATCATGTCAACAACTTTGGAGATTACTGGATCATATCACAATGAAGCACTGACTACTTAATATAAGAATCACAACATTTTTTTTTTTACTGTAGTGAGATATCTGAATGTGTGAAAATGTAACAACAGTACATAACTAGATCATCATTTCTTTGCATACATCTTGTTTTATGCTGTTGATAAATTGCAAATTTCCATGATAATAAATTACAATTTGCAGTAAAGGTACATATATTTAATAAAAAAAATCCTATCACACAGGAAAAATTATTACAAGTTAGTACAGAACATTAATCTATTCTGTGGTATTCTGACTGTATCACACGGCATGACTAGAAAAAGTAGGAAGGAAAATGTTTCAAGTCTACATGAAACAAGCTTTCCCAAACAATGTATTGTTTTCTACTGTATGTACTTGTTTCTAAGTCCAACTGCAAACCACATAGACTCAGATCTGCCATCACATAATGTGCCCACATATCTGGGTCTTTGCAGTTTGCTAGGAGTAATCTGTATAACAATATAGAGTCTGATCTGCTGGTGCCTTAAACTATGGCAGATCAAGGTCTTTGTTGTTTATCTAACACTCAACTTATAAGGTATTTACATACAATGGGGTCAATCTTACCCTATGATGATGAACAATACTACGGACATTGACATATTCTACTGTCTATTTGATATACAAAATAGCCAACAATAGATGCACTGTCTGATCCTCACAAGACCATAACCATTTCGATTGTCTGGTTTGGTAAGGTCCGATTTGGTTTGGTAAGGTCTGATTCAGTTTGGTAATGTTTGCTGCCTTAGGGCACATCAGCCCAAGTAGATTATTTCATGCTGATGATACAAGTGGAGTAAAGTCTATTGCACATGGATACATCATAGCAGGTGACCACTTGTCTTCAGAAACGATAGGAAGCTGCCCTTGTCCTAATATGGTCAGCCAATGAAATTTGAAACAGGAAACTTGCCTTCTCATGCAGAAGGGAAAGTCCCATTTTCAGCTAAAGTGACCTTGATCTTGGACCAAGCAAATACCAAAATTTTTTAACTTCTGAGAAGCCATGTGCAGTTTGAGAAATCTGACCAAAGTAAACTAAAATTATACTGCACAAACACCTTGTTCATAAGCCAAAACACCTTGTTTATAGACTGACAGATGCAATAACATTATCCGCATGCACCTACAGTCTTGGAGGTAAAAATGAAATAGTAATGATTAATTTAATGATTAAGGTGCATTTCTCTCTTCAATTTGCATAGCAATACCAGTCAATTCAGACAATACAAATGAACACAAATGTATATTTAAATATTACAACTCCATTATATTAAATAAAAGAAATTACAATGTTAAAATGCTGCAGTTAACGGTGACAAATTAAGAGGACAGCATGGAAGAAAATGATTAGGTTTTACAATTCAAGAACCAGTCTGTAAGATGCAACATGTTCATTTCTTTTTAGTAATTCTCATCTCCATATTGATTTGATACTATGTACAACTGAAATGTAGTAATTCTGTACTGACATTATTTATTACAAACTATTATTTTAGTATTAAAAAACTAAATGCATATACAAGTATGAACAAAAACAAATGGATAAGCTCTTTCTTGTTTTCTTTCAGTGTTTAAATAAAATGGAGATCAGAACAAATGATATGTACAAATAAAAACATCATGGTCAAAAGAACAGAAAATTTTTAAATATCTACGAAAAAAATCATAATACAAAATTAAATAAAATGAAACTCTAGGCACCTGTATTGGAATTGGTTGAAATTTAAAGACATGATTGGTTTATCAGAACCTATCATGCATTGATTTCAATCAGAAATATTTGGTTCTTTTTTTATACAGACATTATGATTTTTTCATGTATGGTAAGCTGTAAAGTCAAAAGGTTTACCATCATATATGTTGTCTGCCATTGTATACAGTTACCATATGTACTCATTTATATGACAAGTCATTTATATGACAAGTCAAACTGCAAAGAACAAAGATCCTAATCTTCCATAGCATAATAAGACTGCAGATAAGGGTCTATGTCATTTGTTCTACTGAATAATCCTATCCAACTGCATAAACCCAGATCTTCTGGTGCATAATGTGCTGGCAGATCTCAATCTCTGCAGTTTGCAGTTGGACTTTTATTGGTGAGTATATACAGTAAACTGTGGACCCCTGAATAAAAGAGTAAAATAAGTAAAAGTATGTTTTCCAATACTCATTTCACTGAATGATTCATAAAACAATTTTATTCAGGTTGGGCATCTGATACTAGCCAATATCATATTCAGCTACTGTAAGATACCATATTTAAAAACATGCAACAGGATGCCTGAAATTGCCATCTGTCCCAACAAAATGTGCCAGGTCAATCTAATGAGCTATGCATCCATACCACAGATCGCATATTAATATTTCTTTGCATGCATTGGGTAATATCTCATGGTGTTTATCTGAGATAATTTGGACAGAAAAAGGCTCTCAATGATTCAAGTCAGAGCTAGAAGAGAAATAAATACAGAGAAAGAGGTGCTAAATTCTTTTAATTATTATCTAGTTGTGTACCCCTAACAAGCATATGATTATTAAGAAAATAATGAAAAGTTTTAATATCTTTATACATGCAATTCTGTTATCAATTTGAGTGCAAAATGAGTATTATATGACAATATTTATGTATATAAATGTTGGTTTTGACATTTATCCATACTTAACCCCCTCTTCATAAATGCATATAAACTTCACTGATCTTTCAAGCTTTGTCACTATACAGAGGTTCAGTACAAAACACATTTGACTCAAATTACTGCAACTTTCATGTTTTTGTGAAGAAAAGCATATTTTACATTTCTGATTTCATTCAAAGAAGTGAAATAGATTAAAATGGAAAATGTTTATTGTTCATATTCAATGAAGAAAATCTGTATGTGAATGGTTGGTTGCATTCCTTTTTCAAGCAATCTTTGATTACTGATTATTGCTCATATCTACTGGGCACAGAGAAATGATATTCAAAATAATATTACTGGATATATAATATTATAGGGAAATATAATTTATATCACTTATCTGAAGTTAAGGCAAATCGAATAAACTGCGTTCAAGCATTTTCATTCTTAAGCAAAAAAATGCTTCTTTTCACCATGAATTATAAAATTATCAAAATAAGTATTAAAGGAATGTATGTCAAATGCAATGCACTTAACTGTAAATTTTCAATTAGCAAAGGAGCGTGTCAAAATGTAATGCGCTTAACTGTAAATTATAAATTAGGAAAGGAGTGTGTGTTAAAGTGTAATGCTCCTAACCGTAAATTATCAATTTGCAAAGGAATGTGTCAAAATGTAATGCTCCCAACTGTAAATTATTAGCAAAGGAGTGTCAAAATGTAATGCTCCCAACAGTAAATTATCAATTAGCAAAGGAATGTGTCAAAATGTAATTTTCCCAGCTGAAAATTATCAATTAGCAAAGGAGTATGTCAAAATGTAATTCTCCCAACTGAAAATTATCAATTAGCAATGGAATGTGCATCAAAATGTAATACTCCTAACTGTAAATTAGCAATTAGCAAAGGAGTGTGTGTCAAACTGTAATTTTCCCAACTGAAAATTATCAATTAGCAAAAAAGCAGTCATAATGTCATAGCAGTCTTCTTTTGTGCCACTACAGCAGGTATTGCTTGATATCTTCATCGATATAACTGTGAATTAAAGCCATTAATGATGAAAAAATTTCAGGAAGGATATGAGCTATATCCATATTTAACTGTGTCAATGGTCAATTAATATTTAAAGACTTGTCTATAAGTGAAGTTTAATTTCATGTGTAACAAACAAGTGCCACAAAGGACTCTTCTTTCACAATTCATCACAAACCTTTTATACAAGCCAGCTATACTCTGAAATTGGTGAGCCAAGCAACCAGTTAATCCAAATATCATTTAAAGTTTGAACAGCTGATTCCAAGTTTTATGATACAAACAATGAGTCAGTTTCACATTCATTTGTAAGCTCTTAATTAGAACTGAAGTTAATCTTTGTCATGGCACACAACACAAACCAAGATTAGCAACTTTTAAAAGTCATAATTTAATTGATAGAATAGATTAAAGTAAGCACATTTATCTGTTATCATTTAACCCCTTTTATTATAATTTCAAACAGTCATATAAAGTCTGTGAACTTGATTTGTGACCTTTTAAACACCTTTTCATTTAAGTTGACCCATCTCCTCTATTAAATATGTGCCAAAATTTTTTCATTATATGTATGCAAGGATAAAATGTAATCTCTCTATAAAACTTGTAACAATCTATCCCAAAAAGTGAAACAGTTCATTCTGTGACGTCAAACTTGGACCTTTGAACTGTTATCTGTGAAGATGTTCCATCTACACTGTTAAATCTGGTTCAGAATCTAACAATTATGCTCCAGTTTTCATAAAATTTCCCTTCCTCACACATCATTTGCATGAGGTTCAATCTTGAAAACTGCATAATGCTAACAACTTTTTCATTTACTATGAAGCAAAATAAAATTTTGTCTAGCTCATGATTTTATCTTATTCTTACATCAGAATTTTTCTGTGAACTAGCAAAAGCAAGTTTAAAAAAATCCAAAATTTGGTAGTTTGGCTCCAACCCTGATAAATAAACTTTCCTGCACCTACAATCATAGAAAAATTTAAGTACCTAAATCTGCCTTCCTCTGAATAAAATTTGAAGAAAACTGAACCACTTGTTTAAATTTCGTCTGAAAGATCTGATACAAGTATGATCTTTTTGAATTCACCCAAGTGCATAGTTTTGCATTTAAACCCTGTGACAAATACCTGCTGCATATAGTACATCCAGAATCCTTTAAAAAAAACTTAATTAAACCAACAAACATCCCTGGATTCTATTTTAAATAACACACATATTGTTCAAATGTTGGGATACATGTTTTTAATTAAAAATTTACCCATGCAAAAGAGTAAACTGTGAAGTGGAACTAAAGCCACATCTATAAACATGCAAGATAAGTTTTAGCTGGTTTATTAACTTTAAACAACTGAGCCGTGACCTTGACCTTGAACCTTTTTGACCTCAAGATCATTAACAATGCTTTATATCTTATGACAAACTTCCTATTTCTAATGACAATTCAACATAACAGTGGTAGATAATACTCCCAGATCATAAAACTACCAACACTGACTAAAAGTTAAACAATTGCTATCTATGAACCAAGACCTGCCACTTATCCCATTTCATGCAGGATCATCCTAAATTTTTGTTTAAAAATCCAACAATCCATTTTCCCATTTTTCGGGACAAAAAATGCAGATTTATTTATGCCAACAATTTTTTAAAAATATTGTTTGATTCATGATAGACTACAATCATACTGTGAAAATCAAACATTTTGCCATTTTCATCTTTTATGCTCATATTTAGTGTGTTAACTGAATTAACACTATATATCAGCATAAAAGATGAAAATAGAAAACAGTTCACACACACAGTATGACGGTAACATAATTCTACATTAATAGCATGAGACAGTATAGCTGTCAATTCCTTTGTAAAGTTTTGTAAATATATGGACACAAACACTGATCCTGAATTTTTTTCTCTAAATCCCAATTTTTTTCCCACGGCATCTTGATTTTCGTTCCACTTAAGGTTGCAGGTCTGTAATCCTGATCTCAGACCTCGCTGGCCTTCAATATTACGGAATCTTCTTTCCCCTTCATGCATCTGAAGGTGAAGTCTTGTAATGATCCACACATGTATATTAGAAATATTGTCCTTAAGAAAACTTTTAAGGAAACAAATTTGGCATTAGAAATAAAACTGGACTGGCGGATGCTGTGAGTTATGTCTTGCCTCTTGCAAAAAATGTTTCCATCATATGGATGATGTAATGCCAGTCCACTCATCCTCAAGATTCTACTATAACTCAGCATTTATTTCTAGGCAAGACTAAGAAAACATTTTTTTAAAACACTGAGCAAATGGCAAAACCCATCAAGTCCTGGGCATTTACACTAAAAGCAGCACAACACCTTTGGCAATCAACCATTACTAAATGACTATATGCAAGCTGTTTATATCTGGACACAACACAAAAAACTTCATGATTAAAGTTTAAACCCTGGGAAATAATTTGCAACAATAATTCCCTCTTCTGACAAAAGAATATGCTATAAAAAAAATGGTTATAAGATTGTTGGCTTGTATCTATTTCTCTATAATATTTGGCCAAGCTCTGAAAGTAGACCACAGAAACCTAACTGCAATAAAATTTACATCTTTTAATTATGTGTAAACAAATACACAGGTAAACCGAGTTCAAACTTTTAATGTCTTTATATAAGTATTATGGTAAACAAAAGATGGCAAGTTTCAAATTTTGAGTCCAAAACTGCTTGTTTCAATTTCTACTGAATCATAAAACATACTTTAAAATAACCTTCCACCTAATTCTCCTGCAGTATCAATGGAGTTCTCTATAACTACATCAAAGTCATGCATTTCGTTTCTTTATATTGTAGTTGCTCCCAACGAACATTTACATTTGGACTCTATGGTTGTGTCTGTTATTGCAGATTTATCTCTGGTGACCAAAAGACATAAATTTCCATCATTCATTTATATTTATCACCCATTAATTAAATGTGAATCAAATTATTTTTTGCAGAATAAAATTACCAATATTCTGGCTAGAATTTCATAATAAAAAAGGCATAATATTTAAATAAAGTACAAATATGGTAAAAGACACTTGAATTATTACTAATTAGCTGTAAATATAATTACATACATAAAATCTGAAGAAAATTCAGATCATAAGAAATGCAAAGGTATCAAAAATAATAATTTCACATTAATAACTTTGAATATAGAGAACTTCTGCACACTGCCACGATTAAATACAATAAATTATTCAACCCAATGATCCATATACATCTATAAGCATTGCCTTCATTTGCTGTAATTTCAAACAGTCATATCTCCATACTGAGAATTCCAGGCCAAGTATTTAGCCAGGGTTTCCTGAGGCACGCTTGGTCGAATCTTGCGCAGTGAATTAAGGAAATCTGTCAGTGTTATTTCCCTTACCTACACAAAATAAAGAAAATATATTTATGTTGATCAAATAATAAGAGAAGTTGATTATACAAATAGGACACAAAAGCTTCAAGTTATAATATTATATTGAAAGGTGAAGAAAAAAATACACTTCTGAAAAATTTACATAAAATACATTATAGAATCCTTTAATCTGCAGCTCAATTTGAATTTCATATCCTGTTTTTAATCCTCAAACAAGCCAAGATCATATTTCATCTTCATTAACATAATCAAATTGGTTACCATATGTATTTGCATACTTGCATGTATATTATGTACTCCTGTATATGAATAGTCAAACTGATAAAAACAAAGATCCTATCTGCCATAGCCTAATGCACCAGCAGATCAGGGTCTATGTTGTTTCTTTTACTGATTACCAATAACAAAATGCATAGACCCAAATCTGCCTGCACATTAAGCAATAACTGATCTGGGTGTGTTCAGTTTTTGCAGTTGGACTAATAAGCAAGTATATATGTTAAGTTGAGACCAACTGCAAACAAAAGAGACCAAGCTCTACTTTTGCATAATATGCCAGCAGATCAGGGTTTATATTAACTGTTCTAATGGTACTTTTAACAAAGTGCATAGACCAAGATCTGCCATCACTTTATACAACAGCAGATCAAAGCCTGTGGAATCGACAAATGGAATCAAATTTTAAAGTAGTATAAAGTATTTTAAACATATGATACCTTTCTTGATGTGTTAAGTTCATTAAACACAATATATTTTTCAGATTGAATCACATTTTTATTAGAGATATAACTCAGTTGAAAAACTATACCTTGTCTGCTTCCACATGTTTGACCTGTGACACCGACAAATCTGTAGTAAAAAAAAACAAACCACAAAGAGATGTCAAGCTTGCTCTGAACAAATTCAAGCCCTCCAAAATCAAGCACTAGAAATATGTGAAAATTACAAATTATATAATTAGATTTCAAACTAATCAAACAATGCTGACAAGATATATTTTTGTTAAACAGAATGTTAACTTATGCAATGCTTGTTTTTATAATGGTGTCAAGTGCAGAAAACAATTCAGTTAAAGATATTTGCCCAGTGACTTTTTCACAATTCACAAGTAAGAAACATTTTTTAAAAGACTTTTTATCACTACTCCTTCAGAGTAGTAGTCATACTTAAGTGAATTTTCTAATTATACAATTTTAACTATAGTTTACAAAATATTAATTTTTCCTAATAAATTGTTTCTCTGAGAATATCTAATTAATTAGCATTAAGGATAAAAGCCTGCTACCTTCCAAATCAAGACAAGTCATCTTTTCAGTATTTGTGAAATTCTGTTGGAAGGATCACAAACTGTTTCTTGACACATGAAAACATTTCATTACTGCATAAATTAAATTCTATGAAGGGATAAGATCTGCCTTCTCCAAAATTGGGATTAAACCCTAGTGAAGTCATCATCTCCCAAAAGAGACATGGATGACTCAAAAGGGCTTGCCTGAGGACATTGTGGATGGAGTCATTGAAATACCAGAGGATGGAAATCCAGAAGGACTTTAAATGAGATGCTATTACATCCATCACCTTGGAGAAAGTTCTGGAAGTGGTGCCAGGACAAAAGAAAAAAAAAACATAATAAAGACCCTCTGTCTTGGACTTTGAGCACTGAAATTTCCCATGAGATGAAAACATGGGAATGTGAAGATAAGCATCGTGAAAATCTATGGAGACTACCCCACCTCCATGGCATTCCTGACTGTGATGATTGACCCAGTCTTGAACTGCTCTTTCAGAAGAAATATCTTCATAGGTTGACAATGATTTAAAACTTCTGTATCAAACTAAGAAAATCTGGAAATAAAATATCAGACTTCTGTTCTTCATCTTCCCTAGTTCTTCCCATAGATACCAATTCGGATTTGTGGAACAAAATGTGGGTAGGTCCCTGAAGCAAAGCCCATAACTCATCCTTACATTGGGGAAGAAAAATCCATGCATCATTTAAGAGGTCTGGCCAAGCCTGTGCAAAAAATTTTCAACCTGGTACCTACTTTGATAAGAAGGAGGAGGACATTGCAGGAGAAATTATGACTACATAAGGATAACTGCCTCCCTTCTCAGGGAAATGGAGAGGGGGTTCTGTAGACTTTGTTATGAGGATGACAGGTGGAAAGAGTTTTCAAATTGAAACTAATTTTGAGTCTGATTGTTTCCACACTTAAAATGCTTTGAAGGAAGAGCCATGGACCTTTCATGGATGGTGGAGTTTCTTCATCACATAGCTGGTACTGCAGCTAGGGATTGGTCTTGCTGATCCCTCAAATTTACAGAGGCCACTGAAAAGACCAGCTCTCCAAGGTAGCATATCTGCATTAAGAAGGGTGGCCCACAAAAGACTTTTGCTGTGATCCAGAAAAAAATTGAGGTCTCCAAGGTTGCATTACTATTGGCTGAGACCTGGGCCAAAGAACAGAAGAGTGAAATGACCACCTCTTCCATTGCCTGGTCTCAAAGGTCTGGGACAGATCTAAATGTGAAGTTAGTGGTAAAACTCATTTACCACTTTATCTGAATCTACAACTCTTCCTCCTCTTTCCCACAGAAGAAAAACTCAACAGATGAAAAGGAGCAGTATTTAAAGTTCTTCCAGGAATATCACTATGTCTACAAAAATGACAGTTTATCATCCCATCTTCATTCTTGGGGCAAGACGATTTTGTCTCTCTCCCTCCTTGGAGAAGAGGGCTTTCAAACTTAGGGTTTCTCAACCCATCTCCACTCACAGAAGACAGGATTGGCCTGTTTGTCCTCTTTCCCTTGAGAAAGGAAATGGTGATTCATCCTCTGTGCTGAAGGCAGTGAGTGGTGATCATCTACTTCTCTCAAAAAAGAGACTAAAAGATGCTAGGAAGATCTAGAACGTACCCAAACTTCCAATCCATGAAGTCATAGTAAAACATCCATGTTGGCATGGTTCGTAAAGAAGCCATTCTCAACATTCTAGCAGGTGGTGGGAATTCCTTAACTCTGTAGGTGTTTAACTGGAACAATGAAACTGAAATCATTCCACCAGACTAGACCTGAAAACTCAAAGTCCATTTTCCCATGGTGGCTGAATGGCAACAGAAAGGGGAGTCACTGCATGGATCCCTTCCTCTAAAACAGTGGTCTAAACTTTGTACTTGGTTTGAAGATTGATGTTCTGATGCCTGGCGTAAGTCAATTGATATTTGTCACCCAGTTCTCCATGTTTAGTAACTGGAATTCTGTGCTCCATGACTGGTGACCTAAGACTAAAAGATTATCACCATACACAAAACCTGGTGCCTGATTTTCACTGCTGGTAACAAAGGTTTGGTGAATGTCACTTGGGACTCCACCTGGTGTCTGGTCCCCAAAGTCCAATGCCCTGTACAATGTGACTGGCTGCCTGACAACATTCAGACTCTGTACACCTCTCAATGAAGCAAGCGAAATGAGGGGTCCTCCAGATAAGATGTAGAGGTGGGACACTTTCTTCCTGACCCTATAAGCCCAGCAACTTTCTGCCATGTCTCAAACCTTACTGGGCCATATGCAGCAACAAATATGTAATTCTCCACATATACACATGCCATGCAAGCAAGAAAATTGGTGTGTGCTACACTGCCTTTGTATGCCAACATTTGCCAACACTTTGTGGCATTATTGAAGACTTGTAGTTATATATAAAAATACAACAATGAATCAGAACAAGTAGTTGTTGTTGTTGTTGTAGGGTTTAATGC
>QKMX01371017.1:24338-35429 GCA_003401595.1 Venustaconcha ellipsiformis | reverse complement strand
ATATATATATAAAATAGTATGCTACTTCTGTTACCAACAAATTTGTAGAATTGAAAATACAGTTACATCTCTAAAAAAAATTTTATGCATGCTTTCTGCAATCATTCAAACCAAAATTTTGAAATCTGAGAAGATTCAATTTAGAAGTGTGTCTCAGTCATGCAATAAAAATTTGTATGTTTGTGATGTCATCTTGTCATCACAGCTATGTAAGACATCACCATATCAGCTAAAGAAATCACTTAGGTTTTTGGGAAAGCTTTGTTTTAATGTTATGATGGAAAAAAGTAGCTTTTTACCAGACCCTATTATGGTGACAATCTTGAAAAATCACGCAAGGGTCTGTTTGAATGAGAGTATCCTGAAACTTCTTTGACATTAATAACATTTATTGACATGTGCATATTGTTTTGTCCATGGTGAATATTGTTTTCTTGTTCATACAGGTATATATTATGCCAGTTATTGCCCTTTTTTTGCTTGTACGACTGAGTCAGACTGAGATAGGGGGAATAACTGTCTTATGAACAGGTCATTTTACTAATGTATCTGAATCTCCTTTAATAGTCATTTTATTAGATTTATATGAAAGCAACTGCCCAGAATACATTCCATAGTCATTATTTTGGCTTTAAATTTTCTTAAATTTTAGTTCTTTTTCAAAATCCTTACCTGCAAAACATAACATCCCAGCTGCAAACAGCAATGACCCAGGTCTGCTGACATTATGTAACAATGGATCTTCATTTATTCTGTTGGGCGTTAATCATGCACAATCAATTATTCACCAAATTCACAGCAATTCTGTATGTCACATAAATTCAACTTGTTTCATCTAAGAGTTTTGAATTTTGTTTCAAGTGCAAAAGATGTAACACTCATCTCTCGTCTTTTGTTTCGAAGCTTAATCTGACAGTTTCTCCATTGAGCAATAAAAGCCCATAATGCAAGTTTGTTTGATGCACATTGCCAGGACCTGTGTTGTAGTCTCAATGTCATCAAACATACCATATACCTTGTCAATTTGGTTGCTTTAAATTTTATAACTGGTCAATTTTGTTGCTTTGAATTTTTGCAGTTTCTTTTCTGTAAAGGTGCATTTTAACATTCATAGTTTTATTTTTATTTTGGTTGCTTTTATATTTTTATTTGGTATCGTTAAAAGTTGGCCTTCACACTACAAAAATAAGTAAATATTAGACCACCAAAAACATTATTGATCATACAGTACATGTTCATGCTTTAGAATTATACTTAACAAAGCTATATTCTTTGCTATGTATTGTATTTTTTGCTGTTAACTTGTTGAATGTACAAGAGAGTAAAAATGTATCCCTTATTGACTTCATACGATTGTTGAAAATAATACTAGTCCATGCAATGCCATGCCAATTATTGGTTACATTGTCTTGTACTTATAGATTTATGTGTCATAGTTTTCAATGACAATATCTGATTAGGTACTTTTGTAAAAATTTCATTTCTTTCCAAGTATGTTCAGATTATTGTTTCCACAAGCCAGCTAGTGACTTGATGAGATTCGCCATTTCACTTGTACATGAACCTTACATGTGTTGTGTACTGCACTTAATGCATTTGGTAGTTTAGTAAGTTTGAATTTTAAGATATCTTATTGGTTTGTCTGCGCAAGGATGCTGGAGACTTTATGCTGTTTTTATGTCATAATCACAGTTAATTGGTATGTACATTGTAAAGGTTTTTGTATCTATTTCTTAATCATAAAATCTCTTGTGTAAGTTATTACAAAATTTGGCAGGTGTGTTTGCTTCCTGATGTGTAATATACTACACTCAAACATATTATCTTCTCTGTTTTTGAACCTTCATGAGCACAAAAATCAAAGTTACAGAAATTAAATATGATAGTTGTAGTAATGAAAACATATCATGCTAGTAGATATGATAACTTGGAGTGTGCATATGTAATTGAAATATATTATGCTACTTGAGGATCCAAAGTTAAGAACATTCAGAAAGTTCCATGATTCCAACTTCATTCTGATGAAACTATCAGCAATAGAGTTTTCAAACTTATAAACTTCCATGTCAGATTTGTGATCACATTTTAGGACTGAGAATTCCAGGTAATGGAGTTCATGTTCTCTTCCCTATAATGATTATCTGGGTAAATAAACAAAATATAAAAACCAGTGGAAACTCAGAATACATTTCATTGCTCAAGATGATGAGAAGTCTGGACATTTATTAAACAGAAAATTAATGTTGTATGGTAAAAGGTCACTGTGACCTATAATTTACAATTCATTGTTTAGTTTTGAATTATTATTACTGCTTTGCAATCTTGCCATTTCTGCTCTGAAATTAATCTGAGGGATACTACACTAGTGTACCAGAAATAAATCATTGTGACATACTTTTTGCACTCCATGATGTTTATGGTTTTGCACCAAGGTTCATATCCTGCACTCACATTCCATAACTTTGTCATAACTTGGTATGTATCCTGAGAAGTACTAGAACCAGGATAAAGTAAGTCACTTTGACCAAATTATTGTTCCCTACTCTTTTCAGGAAGGATTTTTTCTTAGTACTTGTTTGCAGGCAGACTTTGCTACATCTTTACTGTTGTATTTGTACCTTACAAGCTGTTTCTGTAATGTTGTATTTCTTGTTACTTAACAAGCTGTTTCTGTACTTTCCTAATCTTTTTACTTTTTAAGCTGTGTATGTTCTGTTGTATTTCTAATTACTTAACTGTTTCTGTACCATCATATTTCTTATTACTTTACAAGCTGTTTCTGTACTGTCTAGTGCGAGTTTCCTCTGACCCATTCTACATTTTTGATATTTGGACATTTACGTTGGGGTGTAGGTCCAAATATCAAAAATGGGGTGGCAAGGGTCAGAGGAAACTTGGACTATGTACTGTCGTATTTCTTATAATTTTACAAGCTCTTTTCTGTGATGTCAATTTTTGTGTGGCTATTAATAATTCCATCAAAGCAGTTTAACAGCACAAAAAATATATGTATATTGTTAGAAACCATTCCGATTTAGATTTGTTGTCAGAGATCTGTGTCATCTGTGAATGGAGTTATCAGCTATGTTTTTAAAATGGGGACTTTGTAAATTCAGTGAATTTGCCTGTTGAGAATTTTCTTGTCTACAGCTGTTACTTATCTAAGCAAATTTGGTGTTATCTGAATCTAGCTTTTTATCAGTATAGTAGTAAGAATGGAGTTATAAATATTTGCACAAACTTGTTATATTGCTTCTTATGCAACAGTTAAATCTACAAATGTATGATAGATTTTATCCTTGCATATAGTAAGATAGCTTTATGCAGTAACTGTCATGTCCAGTATGTTAATGGAGTCTATTTAGACTGCTGTATTGTGATGAAATAAATGTCATGTATAGAAATGGAGTTTATTTAGGCTGCTGTATTGTGATGAAAAATGTTTTAATGTATTTACAAGCAAAAATATGGTAGAAAATGAAAAGCTTGCCACATTTTTACCTCATGTTTTTTATGTCATAGGACAGTAAAAATAAGAAATATTGGAGAATATTTTTCATTGGAAATATATACTTCAGTGAATACTCAGTTGGAGCTTATATGGTACTGTATCTGTTATATATCATTCACTAATAGTTTTTTCTTATCAGTCTGAAAGCCATATTTCTGATCTGATTTTGATTAAAGTTTTACAATGGGCGTGTATCATCATAATCTTGGAGAAGTTCAGTTGGTGTTTGAAAATGAGCAATTTGATAATACTCATTAGGCTTATATCTTCCAGATTGACGAGTGGTATCCATACAAATTACTGATGTGATTTTATATCTACAGAGTACCTCTATTTCTGATCAGGTTTTAATAAAACTTGTTAAATAGTCTTATATCATCAAGTTTTTGGATGAATTTAATTATTAATATGATCTGTGCATGTTTATGAAGTAGTCTTGTATGTCATTGGCTGAGCTTGTTGCCACTCTAGAGACAGAATTTTGGTCATTTTGCTTCAGTATGGTAAACAAATATAAATCATTTTTGACAGATTCTATAATAAGAGATCTGCACATATAGATGAGGTTATTTGCATCTGAGTAGCTGAGAATGCGTGCTACCTCACCAGAAACCTTATCTCTAATCTGATATTATAAAAGCTTGGTAGGTAGGCTTTGATCTTGGATAGGTTCAATTAAAAGTGCTGTTATGGATATTAATTATACCTTTATCTTTGGAATAATTTTTATCCAATTTTAGTGTGAAATAGATCAAATTAACACAATGTAAAGGTTGGGAGATAGCTTATATAGGGTTGTGTTAGGACAATGTTACTTAAGTCTTTGTAGTTAAATGGTCAACTGTTACATTTTGTAAGTCAGATGAGTGATATCAGGCCCGGTTGCACCACTTATTGAGGATAATGTTTGTATGATACAATTTTACACATTTCTATTTATACCCCCCCCCTCCAACTTGTACTGACTCCATTCATTTATTTTAAGAGACCTGTCCCATATTTGATTTTGATAATTTTGTTCTCTAAAAAGTTTATGATACAGTTCTAAGTTACAATATATACTTAGAACTGTTCAAATAAAACATTTATTAGTAATGCAACTTTTTCTGGAACTCTCAAATATGCTTACTAAAAAATTTGTAATGACATAATTCTTATTTCAGCTACAGATCTGAACTGTGATAAAATTTCTTAATTAGATTTTGATCTCATTAGGAATTTTTCAGAAGCTTTGGTAAGATGGAATGTTGGCTGCATGGTCAGGTTTTTATTTGATTGAATGTTGTATTGAAACAAAAGTGGTATTCAGAGAAAACGATAATAATTTTTCCCCTTGTAAGAAATGTATTCAATATATGTATAATTATAGTTCACAGCTCAAAGGAGAAAAAGTTACAGCTTTATGTTATATCTTTATGATTTTCTAATATTGTTCTTATTAAATGCAAATGCTTTCGACATAACTTTGTTTCTTTGTTATTCAGTAATATCAACATATGGTGTAACTTCATGTTTTGAAGGTGTCATGATTGTCTGTTACAATCAAACATCAATCATGACAAAGTGTGGCAGACTCTAACGAAAAAACTAATTAAAATAAGATGGTCTAAACAGTTGTTTGACAACTAGAATCCTAGAGTAATGTCTTTGAAGTGTTACATTTATGAAATAATCATACCATGTACTGGAACTATTGTCTCCCACCATTTTGCCGATAGCTAGGAACATATTCAAATTTTACTTCCAGCCATCTAATTTGTATATCACACTTTTGCTTCCACTCTGTGAATATCAGGCCATTGGAGATTAATTTATCAAACTTAGCCTACTTGTACATCATGATTAGAAGGTATCTCACATGTCATGTTTAGGGTCTTAGTTTCACCAGTGATTATTTTAGGATTCCATCACAC
The DNA here is from genome assembly GCA_003401595.1 of Venustaconcha ellipsiformis. Lineage (NCBI taxonomy): Eukaryota > Metazoa > Mollusca > Bivalvia > Unionida > Unionidae > Venustaconcha > Venustaconcha ellipsiformis. Next base: position 30,005 of record QKMX01371017.1, on the reverse strand, counting down.
ATACTTCTACGTGCTACAACTTTAGAGATGTTGGAGGTTAAATGATGAAAAGTTTTATTCCTATAAATTTTAACTAATATTTTCAATGTCTACCTAGCAACTCCTTCATTGTAATGCCTTTTCAGATAGAGCCAGGAAACTAAGCTATTTTCCATGTCTCCTTAGCAACTCTACAGCTGTCACAAAAGTCGCAGTTCATCAACATATACTTTTGGCTACCGTGGAATAAAAATGAACTGAATTGTTTAATCGCAATGAAGGGAAAAAATCTTCAAAAACATGCCTTTTCAGATTGATGGTTCATGAAATGGTAATGACCACAAGAGAATAAGGAGAAAGTACCAGTGTAATAAAAAGACTTAGAGACAACTAACTTGGTTCTTTCTAGAAAATAATTAAATATGTATAAATGTTATAAAGATTATTATAAATATATACAATTTAACATAGAAAATATGTACAACATTAAATATCATAAATTATCTAAGATTAAAAAGTACTCATTTCTGTAGTAAATAAATATTGCAGCAACAAAAATAAATCAATATCTATTCTTGGACCAATCCACTGCCTCATATAGATAGGGGTGGTACCAAACTGGTTCCTACTTAACTATCACTTATCGCATGATGTGAATTGGAAATTTTTATATTGTCACTATAGGTTGAGAGAGGTTTAAAAATGTCAAATCAAGTGGTCCTAGACATTGATTGTAAAATCAAGCGGTCCCTCATAATGATTTCTGTCAAAAAACAGTATATGAAAATAGTTTTCTTGCACATTTCTCTCTCTCATTATTTTCACACAAAAAAAACATTAGTCGATGATTTGAAAAGCATGTTATTTCACAGAAACTGAAACTTTTGGAAGGATACTGTTGTCCTTTGACAAACTGATACATTTTCTCATCTTGTAAGTTAAGGGTTCAACCTCACCCATGGTCATCACTTCATGTTATTCTGCCTCTGACATCTTGTTGCTCACACCAACCCAGAATTGGATCACCAACCTGAATGCACCGAGGCTTTTGCAGTAAAGTCTTACCAAGCTATTGAAATCTGATGCAAGGGCATTGTTATATTGGATCATTATTTAGATTGTCAAGTACTTTGGTTGAGGCATTTTATGCAAGCAGTCAAGTCTAAGAAAAACACAACAACAAATGTTCGCAAATACAGTTTTGGTGAAATAAAAAGAATACAGCTTACACAGAAGGGGAAACATGGAGAGAGATAGAAGGATTAAAGCATGGATGTTTGTGCCTGTAATATGGCATGTAAATAGATGGTAAGTGGTATATATAGCTAGAAAGATCACAATGTCAAGTCTCCTGGACAGTCCTGGAGTCTTTTGAATTTTGACTCCATTATTTGATCTACTGACTTGCTGACAATATTTTCTGGAGGGAGAAATGTTATGTTGATTTCCACTGTCAATTATTACTTTAAATATTAATGAAGAAGTCATTCTGTTTTAATTAATTACATCATTCTAATAGATGATATTCTCAATTCATGAAAGTTAATGGCTTTCTCCCATTTTAACAACTCAATAAGCTTTTGACATAGTTGGGGTGGATGGGGAGCTGATGCATATCAGTGAAGTTAGTGGATGAACAGAATGAAGCTTTCAGATAACCGCCACATATTTTAATTATTCTAACCCAGGTTCATTTCTATTAAAATGGTATTTGATGATATAATTTAGATATTACTAAAAGAGGCAAAGATTAAATTCCAATGAAAATAACAGGGTTCATTTAAAATAAATAGTTAAATAATAAGTTACAATGAAGGGTATGATTTTGATGATGACAAAACTTATGAGAGAAATTAGAAAAATTAAAAATAATCTGATATATAATGAAATAAATGGGGCCATGCTTAATATTTTACTGTCTTGGACACAGATTATTGTCTCATTTTTGATAATTTTCAAACAAACAAGTTTGATATAATGCCACACAATGGCAACACTACTAAACATCAACAGCAAACAGCGATTCTGTGAAGGCCAGTAATAATGGTCCAACAGATATAAAAGAAATACTTAAAGAAAATTACACATTTAATTTCCGCCCACCATTTTTATACTAGAGTATAGATGACACAATTTACTATTGTTTTTGCTGAACACTGCTGATAAATGTTAATCACCATTAAGTATAATCTCAGATAGAAAATTTGATCAAATAAAGCAGTAATCACCATGGGGTGACATCTCCAAGTTAGTATCTATGTTCTTTGGGGCAACTTCAACCACTTTGGATGATGTCTGACACCTGGGATGAGTTCTGTAAGGTGCAGTTCTCCATGTAGTGAGTTCTTCCAAGGCGAGTTCCCCACTATTCAAAATCTGCAGAGCATAGGTATTTCAAGGTAAAACATCTCATGACTGCATGATTCACGGTCTTGGAAAGCAGTTATGTGCAAGATCTCGCACAAATTAGGGTCAAGTTGCACATATGAAAATGTATCTAGAAGTCCCAAAATGGCTGATTCTCTGTGTGGTTCATATGTAAATGTTGATTTGGTTTGCCAAATACTGGCTGATCATAGTAATGAGAGCAAGTTAGGAAGTATATCAGATTATTGAAAACATTAATGGAAATACCAGTGAGTGATTTTGAACCAGAAAAAGGCAAACTGAAATACAGACAATTTTAAAGTACAATGCACTTTCATTTCTTGTTAAAATTTGGCCCTGCAGGATCATAATTTCAGGTGGCTAAGCTAGCTATGTATATGCCCCTTAAGACAGCGGACTGCTAAAGGAGGTTCTCAGTACAGAACAATAAGCTCAGAAATAATCAACAGATTAATGCTGATATAACTAGAGGCAACATCTTTTAAAGAGTTTGATTTCAGTGGGGTCTTACAGAGTGGAACAGGAAGAAAGAGATGGATAGTGTTGTGTAAATATTGAACTATGGCTATTCCCCCCCCCACTTTTAGCAATGCAAAGTGTAACTGTTTTGAACTAAGATCTGCAAATGATAGGTCTCTTGCTGTAAAAAGAGCTTCTCTGCAAGACTGAAAGAAAACAAATATTGAAAAAATGTCTTGAAGCATCAGTGTGTCAAGTTTATGACACAATGATTTTTGTGAAGGAATAAAGTTGAGTAACTATTTTTCTGTAGTTAATTTACTTTGTTCTGTATGATGTGCACTTTCACGCTTTAATCTATGACAAAAATGGGTCATTATGCTAAACTCCTTGATTTGGTCCCAGAAAACTTGGCACATACAAAATATGAATGTGAATGCATTGTTTTCCAAGCCTAATGTCGGATGGCTATGTTGATAAACATACCGATAGACCAGAAACATTTAAAAAAGACTACTAATAAAGACACGGTGTTAGCTAAAAACAGTGGGTGTTGGGAAAATGTTACCTTTTCATGCATGTATAAAGCACGTTGTGACTATAAAAGTGGCTATTGTTTAAAAACAGTCTTTCTTTGAGTACTGCCAAATAAGTTTTCACATCCAACCTATGTCTATAAATGTGTCTGTAACTATGTCAAACATGGTAGATGAAAACTGTTTTCTTGATCTCAACTCTGAAAACCATAAATATAAGCTGGATCAGTTTAATCAATATTTAAACAGCAATGCTCAAGTCACTTGGAAAAATTATAAATAAAAAAAAATTTTGTCTAGCTAGACAAAACTGAAAACCACGAAAGAGTAAGAGACATAATCTGATTTTTTTTAAAAAGTGAAACAAGTACATATGTGTCAAGTGATTTTACTGGGGCTTTATGTTGGTTCTTGTAACACAAGGACATACCAAGATTGTTGACCAAAGCTGGCCAGGGCATGTATGAAACCAGCAATCCTTGGATTACCAGTCTGATGCTCTGCAGTTACAATGGCATGGCCTGTCCTAAAGAATGTATCTCCATGACTGATGTAGAATGATGCAACAAGAATGGCATCTCCTGAAGAATGTGTCTCCATGTAGCACGAATATCAGTTGCTTTTAATGAACTGTCACTGTAGATAAAGTTGGTAGTAACATCAGCATCATTTGTTTTCAATAACCTGTCACTGTAGATAAAGTTGGTAGTAACTTGAGTGTCATTTACTTTTAATAAACTGTTGATGTTACTGAATCTGGATATATGGTTATAATCTATAAATCAATTCACAAATGAGTGGATCAACAGTTCTTGAAATAAATTAGTGTAGGAAGTCTAAAAAGTAAAATTTTGATCTTTTTCTTTTCTAATGAGTTTGTGGTATGGTTTAGGAAATATAAATAATGGAGATATTGCATGGTGTTGTGACTATCACTTTTAAAGATATTTCAAAAGTTACCTTGATATAAGAACTCTCTTTTGCAAGTATCTTCTTCCATAAACATTACTTTTTCTCATTTGTTATATGTACCTTTTCTGTTGACATCTGCTGCCATTCTTCAACTATTTACAGTCCAACTTGCAGGTTGGTTATTATATTACTATGAAACTACATTTTATGTACCAGTCTATACTGGTGGTGAAGTAATTTTCTTCCACCCTGTGTTCATGTAAGAAACTCTTGTTAGGTCAAAAGGACAAGTTTCAATGAAAAACATGCATTTCATTGTGTACTTACTTAAGCATCTGATATGCTAGTTGGTTTAAGGCACCCTCTAAAAATGTTATATTTTACTGCCTAATTATTTTGAGCACTTAACTAGGCAACTCAAGCACTAGCTAGGTAACTTAAGCACTCTGTAGTCAATGCTCTTTACAAAGCTCATGCACTTGAATTACCATTTCAAGCTCACAACTTACCATATTGATTTACCATACTAACTAGGATGAGTGATCAATGTACTCAGATTGATAACATTTAATGTAATGTTACGTGACTATCACTTTGATTTGTCCTACAACCAGATGACCACAGATAAATAAACTTCTATAATTTATTAGGAACAATTATCCCACATTCTGCTCAAACCAGATGGTGCAATATCAACTTTTGAAATTAGCTTTGTTTAGGAATGATGACATTGAAATTAACACTTCTTGCTCCACAATTCTTCTTAAGAGCTATATTTGAATCAAGAGAAATATACATACCAATTTCACCAAGATTTGTTTACCAGAACCTAGACATGCAAAAATAAACACTGATACACAATCCATATTTGGTAACAGATACATTCAAGTCATTCACACCAAAATGAAAACGTTTCTTTTGTGGGCAAATGGAAACATGTACAGGTATACCTAATTTAATTTTACTGTGCAGAAAAGAAAAGCAAATGCAAATTATATTGTTAGTAACAGAAAAGAAAAGTGAATGCAAAATATATTGTTAGTAACTGTAACCATGACCTTCAGGCTACTCATTTCTAAATATGTTGACATATTAAAGAGTGATATACATACTAAACATTAAGATGTTCACATCAGGAACAGTGACATTGACCATCAAGTACTGAACCTAAAATCAATCAAAAGCATTCTTTATTTGGCTGTCAGACCAAAGACCCTTGTGACAAAATTTAACTTTAGTTTTGAGATGTTTTTGGTTTGCTGAGAGTTTTGCAATATGAAAAAAAATTTTTTTTAATAAGCATTAATGTGTCTTAAAAGTGAAAGAAAAGTAATTATGAGAAAATGTGTGTGGATGTGTGCAAGTGCATACATGCCAACCCCTGGCAAGGAAA
>QKMX01370949.1:18575-32691 GCA_003401595.1 Venustaconcha ellipsiformis | reverse complement strand
AAAAGTATTCTACATTAGTGCTATCAAAATTTTCAGATCTGACATCTGGCAGGGTGGATCAGTTCTCCAAGGTGAACACCCTCATTGTGCAACTGTATGCACTAGGGGTAGGAACATGGTTCCAACTGTCATCATGTCCAACCTGCATTTCATTCCAGATGCATCTAAAAGTCAAATTTATAATCATATCACAGCATAGCATAAATGAGACCTAAATAATACAAGCTTATGTCAATAATTTCACTTAATATACAATACCTATCAAGCAACACTTCTGTATGACAAATATCAGTTATATAAGCCAAGTGTAATGGGTAACTTTTCACATTACTACTACTTGTGTACCAAAGAATAATGACCTTTACCGAGCTTGAAAGCCTTTAAAGTCAATTTCATTCTTCGAATCACTGTCAAAACGTGCATGAAGACATGCAACATCTCTTTCAACTTTATTCAATTCTAACCCATCATTTTAAGTCGACATTATCATCAGAATCATCCAAACCTTAAACTTTAATATCGCTACCCTTGCTATGAACATCCATGTTTACATCAGAGTTATTGTCCATCATTTTATCGATCGATTTTCAAGCCAAATATTTTTTATTCCAACCACTTTTTTTACATTTCACTGTGCATGTGTGCTTTAACCATTTTCTGTGTTGGGTGAAGAAGTACACAAATATTTGCGATGTACAACACATTTCTAGAGGCACTAGTTACTATAGTCGTATTCAAGATAGAATGAGAGACTACGACCACAGGCGTATTCAGGATAGAATGAGGTATTACGCCTTTAGTCGTATTCAGGATAGAATCGATACAAATTTGATCAAAATGTCCAAATGACTAACATTTGTCATGCCCAAAAACCTTGCTGAAAATTATTTACAATGACTTTCGTAAGTGGCAGACATCTGCTGAAAGTCATACATTTTCCTGTTTGTTACCTCAGACCCACCACTGCCACAAGAAGAAATCAGATAAAAACTTGCATGAATGCTTTTTCTCAATTTAACTACGATTTAAAAAATAATTAACCACCAGTAACATATATTGAAAATTTTAACACCTAAGGATAGCATTATAATTTTAAATTGATCAAGCTTTACATAAAAAGTTAACTTCCAAATAAAACCAAAGCAAAGTTGGGGAGGGGTGTTAGTAAGTTTAGCACATTAGAGTCTAAAGGAAATGTGAGCAAAGATCATTTCCCAGAGACACACCATGGCAGCCAACCAAGGTTGAGCCAAGCAAGTACTGAACCCACAGCCCTTGGATTACGAGTTTGATGTTCATACAATGAGCTACTGCAGCTCCCTGGTTTCAAAATGTGGCTGACACAATGATCAAATGGTTTGTGGTGTTCCTATATAAACAGAATGTCATAAAGTTTCAATCCAACTTAAACTGAAACTTATTTACCTGCTTGGTATAAAACAGCTAAGAATATGTCAAGGTTTGTAGTTATTGTCAAATTTTGTTTAATTAGGATATACCTACTTGACCTTGTTTGACTGTACTTAAGATACAGCAACAACTTCACTTTCCTTATTATTTTCTTTAATGACTCTAAGAATATTTGGAGAAAAGAAGTTAACAGAAAATCAGACATCATTTTATACAAGTTATTTTTACAAACTTCTGTTTTGAGTTCTAAATTTCATTTATCTCTCAGAGCTTAATATACATATTATAGTTCATTTCCATTATTAAATACCCACACCAGTGGTAAATACAATTCTGAATTCAAAAAGCTTTTATAAATTACTTACTTGCATATCTGCAGCTAGAGTTTCATACAGGTTTTTGATGCAGTGCCAGTTCTTACGGCCAAGTGTGTAGGCCACTGCTGGCAGATTGTAAGCACAATGCTTGGTGATTTCAGTGTCTACAGTCTGTGCCCGGGAGGGATCAATCATTCCCAGGTAGTTCTCTAGCAGATTCTGAGGCACTATATCCTGAAGAAAAAAAAAAGTTTTGTAAGACCTCGATAGTTTAAACTGCATCAAAAGCAATCACTAATAACCATTCTGTGGGAAACTATCCAACTTAAGAAATAAAAATTTTAAATAGCATAAATGGATGGCAACAATTTTCCATGATCAGAGATTTCTGCAGTAATTATAATTACAACTATGCATTTCAAAGCTTTCAAGTACCATTACAAGTCTAGGCAACAGGTATTCAAAACTACATTTCAAAGATAAGCCATGAAAAAGATACTCACTTTTTAACCTCATGTCAGCTTTATTTCATGTGCTTAGAACTGGCATAAAAACAATGCTGAAATAACTGTGAACACAAATGACCAATGTAAACTACAACACTTAACATTTAACAATTTAGAATTCCAAGACTTTTTATGACAGAGAATTTTTTATCCTTAAAGAAACAGAAACGTGCAAAGCCAGTTGGAATTTTCTGGTGAGAAATGTCCAGGTAATTTACAACAACTGGGATTTCAACAAGCATATTTATAAATACAGACAATACATAATGGGTTTCTCATTTAGGTAAGTAAGAATTTACCTGTTGCTTAGCAAGAGTAGCATCATCAACTATGGGGCAGGAATCCTGGAGACTGCTATTTGGTGATGTAGAAAAATCAGAATCTATGTAACTCCAATTATTTCCAACGATATCTGCAAGGGGGAGCAAAGACAGCAAAAGGTTACTGTCAATATTGTCCAAAGTTATATCTGCAAGAAATGAATAGTGAAAAGAAAGGGTGTCAGTATGGTTAGTAACAAGTGTAACAGAACATGGCCTGAATGCTTAATTGAAATGTCAAACCAATCAAATTAAAGGAAACATTATTCATTCGGTGTTTTAGCCTCGAGAAATGCTTTTAATCCTGTGGATAATCAAATTTTATTACAGAAGCTTCAACTTCAATTCTAGTTGAGTACAACTGTTTGGTTCAAATCATATTTCACACAAAAAAAGTAGAGTTAGCAGTAGAAATTAAGCTACCATCCTGTGTTTATTAGTTAAGTCTTAAAATTTCCAGCACATGGTCAACTTTGGGAATTATTGACCAATGGGTCACAATGACCTGTACCTAAACTTAATGTGCGTAAAGTTATCATTGTCTTGTTAGACTTGCTAAACCACTGAATATGACATTTAGACCACATGATAGATAAGTTGCTTTATTATCCTAAGTGCATGCCATCCACAAAATTTAGTGATTCTTGCCTTGGAATCAAGTTGTTCTGGAATATCCTTTTTCACACAGAATGATCAACAGATCCCATCTATACCTCAAGTGCAAACAATCCACACACTTTTATCAAGGTATCTATTTTACAGTTTCCAGCTACCCCCCTCCCCAAGCAGCTTGCAACCCCCTACAGGTTTAAAATGAAAAGCACTAATGATATAAAAAGTGCACATTTCATAGACAGAATTTTTATTTCTATCAGTCACCTTCATGTTATCCTGTGCTTTTTTTGGGAGGGTGGGGTGTGTTTTAAAAGACAGAGCATCACATAATGCAATCTACCAAAATGACAGACATAGCAAACAGAACCAAGCTTCAAAATGTTACTAACCTCAGCCCTAAGCCACTGAATATTGCAACTGGGATTTGACAAAATAAATTCTTGGTCCCATACTGTTTTCAAGATTTATAAAAGATTCATATTTTAAAAAGTAATCCAAATTTCTTGCTACACTGCCCAAAAATTATCCCTGGTTGCATTTACTACTGTCTGTTCTCTTACAAACAAGTTTATAGTTCAAAGAGCATCTCCTTTTAGTTCTTCCATAAAGGACCGTTAGTTTTAGCAATGCATTTCTTGTACCAGAGATGCAGGTTATATAAAGGTCTATGAAACGAAATTAAACAAGTATCCTAGTATATGAACACATTTAATAATACTGTAGTTTCCCTTGTGTGATTCACATAATATCTATCGTTATATTAATTACTCCTCAAACTTTTTAAATAATGACAAGGCCTCAAAGGAGATTTGTACATTAACCAAATGTTGGTTGGTTTTCAATGCCAATTTAATAGTTTAATTAGCTTTTTATCATATTCATGAAAAGGGAGTCAACAAGTTTTCCCAGGATCTTCCATTTGCATTGAAATGCCAATTATTCAACAGTGTTAAGTGACCCCTTTTACACAATCGGTTATAAATTATAAATCAATAAATCAAAAGACCAAGTTTTGTGCATTTTTTTTACATCTTTGATGCCTTTTATTCTTTAAATTGATGGGTGTGGGACACATTCATATGGAAGGGTGTATGAATACTAGTGATAACCATACATACAGAGTTTCATAGCAATCCAATAAAAACTGAAGGATTATTTGCAATCACAACATTCTGTCACATGCTGTATCCAGCAAGTCAACAACTCACAAAATAAAATGTGCAAGCACAAAGATTTGTCAACATATACATCACCGACAATCATACCATGTACCAAGTTTCATAGCAATCCATTTAAATGAGACTAGCTGAATTCACAAAAGAACTTATCACACACTAAATCCAGTTCGAAATTGAAAGGGGCAACAATAGGCTGACATCTGCTTAGTAGCCAAACAAGTGTTTTAAGGTTTTTCTACTTTCTATCTCTCATCCATATCTGAGACCACACCAGCATCATTGTTCCAATACTGACAGGCGTCTATGCCTTAACACACTGTCAAAGTTGGTCAAACTCTTTCAAGTGTTCTGTTTTATATAGAGATATGTAAATGTTTTAGTAATGGAAGCCATATATAATTTGGTTTTGTTTGGCGTTATATAATAAAAAGATATCTTTTTGTGTTGAGGCATTCGAGTGAAGTGTGTGATCCAAGGCCACACCATTGTGGGTGGCCAAACCAGGCATATCTGATGGCAGGATTCAGACCCATACCCTTTGGCCATTGCAGCTCCTGCCCACATTGGAAACCTCTTACAACATATAGATGACCATTATTGTATCCTAATTTTCATGGCTCATTCTCATCTGCATACATGCAAAACCCATGGAAATGTGTAACCTGAGCATAACAAGAGTAGATCTTACTATTACTAACATTAGTACCCCTAGTTAGCAGAGTCTATAGCATCGTAACAAATATATTATACGCCATAATTAATGTATATTGTATGAAAAATTTAATTTTACTGCTAACATGGATATACTGATCAAAATACCTGGCACAAATAGGCAAAATCCAAGTGAATTAAAACCAGATTACAAATGTACAAAACATACTGAAAAATTTAGATTCAATATTTTTAACTAGGATACAGAACTAGAACTTTTGCCAAATGATCCACAAATTCTGTCCTCAATCTGATTGCATCACTCATATTCGTAAGTGGTGTTGAATTATCTTTTTTCTGATCAGACATGTTTGAAAAAGACCCATCTGCCCTAAGCATTTTCACTTGTAAGCCAACCCATAAAGGTCCATTCTGCTTAATATATGATGCCATTTTCTTTAAAAGGAAGGACTGTTCCACTATCCATTATCATCATCAATGTAATGAATCTATCAGGTAATGTTTCAAATTTTTCAAAAAACAGCCCTTTTTCTTGGAAATGGGTCATGTAGTTGCTATAAATGGAAAACCAGGAAAGTACATGTACCTCTATGATGGTCATATTAGCTCTTACACTATTCTTATGCAAGTCTTTCTTTTTAGAATATTCTCAATTCTTTTATGAGTCAGTGGAGTTAAGAATGATAATATAAATTAAGAACACCACTTTTATTGCTACATCTTTATTTTTAATGTACCCGAAAAGCGTTATCCATATACAGATGCGCGCAAGACATAATGCAGTGAAAAAAATCATAATGGTTAGCATGTATGCATCTGGATTTTTTATTTATCCATTATCCAATTTAAATATGGACTAAAAATACTGAAGATTACTTAGAGCAGAAAAGCCAGGTGTAGTTTTGATTTAGAAGCAGGTAATATGCCAATTGCATTTCTTCTTTTACTCAGTGTAGATTAACATCTACATTTGTGTGACAATCTGAAGATGAACAACAAGCTTGTGTGACAACCAGATTTCACAGCATCTAGAATAATGAACACACATGATGAATTACAATAATATCATTAACGGTACAAATGCCCTCGGTTTCTTGCATCCATAAGACACAGAAAACAACAGTCCCTTGAAGGTTCTCTCACTCTAGTAGCTGAAAAAAAATTTGCAGAAATTTAAGACTGTCTTCCTTTTAACTGTAGGATATAGAGAAAGCATATTTGATATTCTTCAGCAATAATAAGATTTTCAAAATATTTTTCCTGTGGTGGACATACCTGACATCAACATAGCACCATTTTGATTCAGGATCAACAAGACATCATAAGACATCTTTTGGTAAAAGCACAATGTTCATATGACTAGTCATTATTGAGCAATAGTGATAAAAAGATTTTCAAGATGGCCACTGTGGCAGTCATATTAGTTGTCAGGTCAGCACCATTTTCATTTGTACCAATTAGACACTGGGTCCATGGCAGCATCTATTGACAGAATTCATGGATTTTTCAAAGTGAGATACAAAGTTTTCTATCTGCACATGACAAGCTTTTAGTAACATTGCAATCTGGGAACATGCTGGTAATGACTTGTTTATTAACAAGCTCAACAAATAACTTGTGCTTTGAAAAGGAAGTCCACATAGCTTCAGTCCAAAAAATGTCTTCTTTCAGTACAATGTCATCAACTAACAGGAAGACTGTTTCAGGGTTGTTAAGTTTAAAAGCTTTTTAAGATGTTATATCTTGAGAATTCAACTTGGTTTTGGGACATGAGACTTGAAAAAAAATAAATGTTTGCATCTTTCTGTATCCAATATTTATATACTTGATTTTTTTTTTATCACAATGCTTGGAATCCTGTCCTGCCTGCCATATTTGCATCTAGACGTGTACAGGCAGAAAAAAAAAAAACGCATCTAGGCTAAACCAACAATTACCGAAAACCAAAACAAAGTCTCATCTGGGACAGCAATTTTTCTTTTGTTGTGTCAGTTTTCATTGTCTGGAAAATTTAAACTTTTCTAAACGTTTTCCAGTTCAGCTATGGAATTCAGGAGTTTTCAAGTATCACTAGACCCATTACAAGTCTTGCAGTGAAAACCCTGCTGATGTGACTATTAATTTAGAATAGTGATGAGATTTTGATGATGATCAATGTGGCAGGCAGGACCAAGAAAACATTGTTAACAAGTTGTTTAGTACAAATCCATGCAAATATGACCAAAGGAGTAGTTACATTATTTTCAACACGGCCACTGGTAAAACCAATCTGGACATCAAATATCCTTCTGGAAATAACAATTTCAAAGATGGTCACTTGCAGCTATATCAAACAAGAGATTGGCACGATTTTCATTAAAATAAACTAGATATAATAAAAATTCTACTGGTATCAAATCCCATGAAAATCTTAGTTTTCATTCAGAATTATCAATAACAAGATTTACAAGATGGCTACTGTAGTAGACATCCTGGATATAATGAACATCAGTTAAACACCATTTTCATTTAGGAACAACTGATCATGAAAACTCTTCTGTTGAAAACTTCATGGAAATATTAAACATCATTTAGGACAAGTAGAATGCATACTACCCATGTCCATAATTTTTTTCTTTCTGCAGGAAATAAAAATCTTGTTGAGAATCAACTGAAAACTCAACCATCTATTCAGGATGCAAAGCAATAACAAAACTGTCAAGATGGCTGCTATGTTGGCCATACTGAACCCAGATCAACATGATTTTCATTAGAACCAACTAGACATCATAAGAAGTCATTCTGTGAACATGTTTGATATGACCATCAATTCAGGAGCAGTAGCTATAAAGATTTTCAAGATGTCAGTTATGGCAACCATATTTGATTTCAAATGGACACTACTTTCATTTAGGATAAATAAACATCATAGAAAGTCTTTCAGTGAAAATGCCATACTGATAATATGACCATCCATTCAGCAGGTCTTGCAATAACCACATTTTTGGCCATATAATGGATATGCAAGCAGCACTGTGTTCAAGGACTAATGGAATGAACATGTGTGTGTGTGTGTGTGTGTGTGTTATGGCAAGCCTCCATGTAAGCAGTGATAAACTTGTGCTAATGGATGGACATCATATGACAGAAAACAGATGGTCCCATAAGGAAAACCAAAAGAACTGGACAAGTTATTTGAAAAAAGTTTTTCATGTTAATAGGTTTCTTAACAATTATCTAAATCCATAGAGAATATACACAAAGTATTTGTGGTGAACAACTGGGCACACCAAAAAGGGCATCGAAAGACAAGGGAAGCTCAAATTTACATAAAGAGGCAACAATATCCAGAAATTTTTTTTTAAAATTCTTTTCTAATTAAAAAGTAGAAAACATGCTAGGAAGTGTATTCTCCATGGATTTAAAGAAGATACTTTTCTCAACTATTAATTACTCAACACTGAACTGCGATTTGCAAAAAGCACTTGTCTGGACATTTTAAACAAATTTTTTAAAAAAATAACTTGTCTGAGAGTTAGGGGTGGGAGTTGGGGAATTAAAAGAGGACTTGTAGCAGTGTGAATCTCTTACAGGAAATGTCAGTATACTGTACATAGTCAATTGAACCACCCTAATGTGTAAGTGATTAATGTACATTTCTAATATATCAGATATTCCGAGTATTAACCATCTACCTCAGCTACAAAAACTGCCTGAACCAATTTTATCCTGTACATCTCTCTCCCACTTAATATATACTAATGTTCATAAAGATATTCAGACATTCAAGACATGTGGGAAGTTTTGAAGAATGTGATGCTTCATTTGCTGGCAAGATAAAAATGAGTTTGCAATGACCAACTGCTTTAGGATTTTGGAAGCATCGCACTTGCTGGGGACAACTCATGAAGGAAATGAAGAGGCCACGTTGCAACAATGTTCATTTCAGAGGCAGCTTTCATTGGAAACTAGTGTCACTTCTAAGCATACTATCTGAGCAACTATTCTGAAAATTCCAAGGTTTCTTTCACCCCTGTTCAGGCAATCCACAAAGTTTGGTCAATATACATGTTTTGGAAGTAAACTTACTAAGTGGAAACCATGTCATTTTCTAACTTGCAATGTCCCTTTGCTTCTACCTTCTGAAAAAACAATACCTTCCTTAACCCACATGCAAGTGTAGATTGATGCAAGTACATGTAAAGGGTTTATTAGCATATCCACACAAACTGGCTATAAAGCGTCCAGTAAGGTTAACTATTAAAAAACAAAATAAAAAGCATACAAAAATACAAAACATAGATACAAAAGAAAAACTGAAGATGCAAAGCCAAAATTTATAAATAAAAAGCACTTTTACAAAGTACATGACCTTCTGAACAGGCATATCCTGACGAGGAATATCCTTGGGCAAAAAAAGTTGACACCATGGGTCTATTGTGCATCCTCACCTTTAAGTCATGGTAACATTAACATTTGACCCTTTCACTCCAAAATCTACAGCTACCTTCTTTACCCCAAGTGCAAGCAATCCATGTTTCATTAAAGGCATGTGGTCTGTGATAATTTTTGTTCCTCCAGTTACAGTAACCTAGATCTTTGGAATTCCAACCCCAAATCCAAATGCATCTTCTCACCCTAAGGTGTAAGCTATAAATGTTTGGTAATAATAAGTGGTGAAGCAGAAGAAACCATTTTTTAAAATTTGTACACAGACTCAAACCCTCTTTTGGGCCCAAAATCAACAGGCTTCTTCCTTATCTTAACTACAAGATATTGACCAAGTCTGATCAAGGGTTATATTCAAGAACTAAAACCTCTTAAACTGAACCCAAAAATCAATGGACAGATGGTAGGACTCAAGAGAGACATCATAACAGTAAATCCCCCACTTTATGCATTTAAAAAAATTTATTTTGTATACTAGTGTGTCCAATTTGTCCATTTCCTTTAAATACATTGAGTAGTTTCTTGGGTACATGATATATACAAGTGCCAGGGACACTTTTGAAGTTTGGTAAGCAAGTTCAAGTGTGACTTTTCAACAACACAATATCTGATGTCACAATGTCTTGAGAGGTAGCATTGTGATGAGAAATATTTCTTCAGTAAGGTAAATTCTGCAACCCAAACATGACAGGTTACTCCCTCAAATACTCTACCTTGTATACCTTCTTCCAACATGTTCATTGAGCTTTCACCTAGCTGCTGGCCTTGCACATGGGTTCTGCCCAAATTTTCCAAAGTTTCTTCAGCATCATTGACATTGCGCACTAAAGCAGTTTGAACCTTGACCCCTGAATCTTCAACAACTGACTCTGAGGTACAAGATGTTGATGGATGATTTGTACTGCTGATTTTGCTACTTCCCGATTCACTGCTATCACAGATATGAATTGAAGATGCCATGCCATCCAATATGACATTTATTTGGTCCTGCCGAGTTGCCATGTTCTTTTCTACTGCAGAGACTTTGTGAAGACTATCATCTTTTACTTTAGCAGTATTGAGAATATTTTTTTGCTGACCATTTATTAAATCTAAGTCTAAATTTAATTCTGGTAAAGGAGTTCGCCAGTACTGAAAAGAGTTAAAAGAACATAAATTATCTGAACGTATATGAACATTTCCAGACTGCTCATTCAATTTTGCATCATTAACTGATGATTCTTGATCGGCTTCAGCTGTCAATAGCTTTTCATCACTAGTTGATTCCACATCACTAACAACTGTTGATGACTTTTCATCAGTAGCTGATGATTTTTCATTCAGCTGATTAGACTTATTGGCATTTTCATCAATCAAGACTAAAGAATCTGTCTGTAAATCTGCATTATTATTCTCTTCATCTGATGACTTTTTCCACTCTTTTGATGCGTCAGATCCATCAGTATTATTGCCATCTTCATCTGAGCTTTCCTTGTTATCATTATCACAGACCCGACTATCTACAATCTGAAAACTAACATCTTGACAATTGTTGACAACATACAGTCTATTATAATTAGATGAACTATGTTCCCTTCCCACTGCATTGACATTATTCTGAAGACTTTCAGATCTTTGTAAGTAGTGCTCTGCTCTCACTTCTTCACTGGATTTCTCTTCTCTAGACTCTTCGAAATGAGAAGGAATTTCATCTGGAGTCTGCTCTGTAGTAAGTCCTAAAGCAGAGCCTTCTGATGAAACCTCAGGTAAATCTATCTCCATTACTTCCTCTTTCTCAGACAAGCTATGTTCCTTGCTATCACAGACTTGCCTTGGGTACATTGCATGGCAAGCATTGGAGGCACTATTTGTTGCATTATGATCATTTACCTTGACTTCTGACTCATTAACTGGAGATTCAGTAACAACTAATTTTTCATCAGAACCATCACAAGAGCTATCACAGGAACTAGATTTAATTGGGGAAGATTCGTCACTTTTGGATTTTGAGCTGAAAGTACATTTTAACAAATTAACAAGACACTCAAATAAATAATGATCTAAAAAAATTCTCTATCAATAAGGGTCACTGAATTGAGAAAACTTTACAAGTTTCCTGTAAAAAAATTTTCATAAAAACAGAAGAATGCTATTTTCTTCAAACCTTCAAAACTCTAAGGGGCAAGTTTTTGTCAAATCTTGCAAAGAAACATTTGCAATAAAATATATTTAAAAGCATATTACTCAATGCATTAAATGGATCATTTGGTTTATTAAATATAAAATAGTAGCTTCATTAATATTTTAAAGAAATTACCGTCAACATGGTGAAAAATGCAACACAAAATTATAAGCATAATGTCATTGGTACCAATTAGTACAGCCAACCGAACCATGATGTTGTTGGTACCAATTATCACTGCTAACTAAAGCATGATGTCATTAATGATGTCATTAGTGACAATTATCACTGCTAACTATAGTATTATGTCACTGGTGCCAAGTATTCCTGCTAACTAAAACATCATGTAATTTGAAAATCCTATATAAGAAGACTTAGCAATATACTGATGATATCAACAACATACAAAAGAAATGCTGGAGGTAAGGATTCAGCATAAACATTGGTAATTCTGAAGTTCTGCATGGAAAGATGTTTTCTATAAGATTTGGCTAAATTCTGAAACTTGAGAAAGTCATTTAAAGGAGTATCATTATTTTTATAAGGACAGAAATTGTTTATCATTAATCCCCAGCATAGGTACAGAGTTGTTTATATTGTTTTTACCTTTTTTTAAAAATAGTTTCCATATTTTATATCTACTCAGCATCACTGATAAAAATGTAAATGTCTAAAGTTATTTTGCCACAATATCTGGGCGATTAAATTTCTACATAATCTGTAGAGTGGTTTTTGAGATTAAAGCAACTGAGGACATATTTCAGGGCACATCATATAATCTGTATAAAATCTAAATCCTTCAGCCAGAATGCTATCTTTAAAAGTTTGTCAATTGCTGTTGTGCAGTTTCTGAGAAGCTTTTGTTGACAATTTTCTTTTTTGTAACTGCTGCCATATCTAATGGAAGATCAGCATCATTGCACAAAACCTGAAAGTCATCTACACCAAGATTATCATCTTAGATTTTGTCAGTGTTTATGAACCAATGTCTGCGGTAAAATACTGTTAAAAGCAAACAGACAACAGTAGCTAAATTACATTTTAAAATAGTGACTGCTTACCATGTAAGAAAACTAAAAGTTTCAGTAAAGACAAGCAGAGGTATATTATAAGCGTGATAACAATGGTGCCACTCTTCATTCTGCAAATAAAACTTCTTATGCCAACTGCTAATGATGTCTCCTAATATGAACTTACATTCAGGTCATAACATGTAATCAGAAGTACAATAGTAAGAAACCATCTGTCTCAAATACAAATAAATTGCTTAATCTTGCAAGTTTACTATCAATGAACATGATCACTTCATAAACTTTCTTAAGTCTATTCACCATTTTAAACTGCAATACATACAAATTTACAAAAGGATATTAAAAAACACCCAATGTTTCAGACTAATGGCATGGCAACTGTTTCATGTTGACTGCACTTTTGGGGATATGGGGCCCAGATAATAGCTTCATCGCTCATTTAATTAAAACTCTAAATCCTTACTACAAACTAATATTCATTCTTCCTGAGAATAAAAAATAATTAGTTTTTCACTTCCTGGTTTCACTATAATTAAAATGTCCACATGTGAAACAAGTGTCACCATCTCAATGAAAGGTATAAAGTTTTCTTTTTGGTCTTGTAATCTTACTCTTGTAATGTAGATTACTTATCCTCTAATTTAATCTCATATCTTTGTGAATTCACTTATTTCAGTGATTCTTCTGTTTCTTTTCTTGTCTATTCATTCATTCATTTATTTATTCACTTACCATCACTTTTCAAAGAAGTTCTTCTTTATTTCTTTCTCCATTTTTTATTTTTAATTCAGATTTATTTAAAGGGTGTCTGGTGAATTCAAACAAAACATTAATAACTGTTAAAGTTAAAATTATTCCAAAAGTCAAATTGCTTTAAATCCATAATGCACACTGGAATAATTAAATCAAAACATCCTTTATGTAAAAAAAACTCCTAAACCATTTTTTCAGAAGAGAAAATATGTTCAGAGAGGCGAAAAATGCCATCTTTATAAAATGCACATTCTCTCTTACTCCCTCTCGATCTCTCTCTACACAAAAGAATATGCTTATACTGATCAATCGGGTCAGTTTATATGGGTATCTATTCTAGCCAAAAAAATTACACTGCAAAAATAGAGGTATTCATGATTAAAGATGTCAAAATTTTAGCGAAAGTTAACCAGGTACCCGTTGATCCTAACAATCAGTGACCTGGGTACCCAAAGAAATTATATTAACTGTACACCTGAACTGGTTTGTTGCAAGTTAAAACATGCCAATGAATATTCTCAACTAATCCACATGTATTTAGAAAAATTGTGACAATTTTAACTGCAGATCCAGGTGAGTAACAAAAATAACCATTCCTCATAGGGTTTTTTTTGTAATTATGGCATGTAATAAATACATTTTTAATGCTCCGACTGCACTTTTTGGCAACTTGTATTAATAATAATTATCAGAGATCTCAGAAACGCTTAATTACACGTATTTGG
>QKMX01370948.1:7970-21038 GCA_003401595.1 Venustaconcha ellipsiformis | reverse complement strand
AAAATGGCGTTAAACCCTACAACAACAACAACAGCAGCATGGCTTTGAGAATGCTAGACTTTATTAATTCAAAGATTTCAGGGTTATTTACCAGACAAATATTTGTGTGTACTAGTAGACTTGATTGACAGAATGTTTGTGAGACAATCCGTAAATTGTGAGGTTCATTACTGCACTGTATACTTAGCATTTCATTAGTAATTGTGTCTCATTAGTAATTGTGTCTCATTAGTAATTGTGCTTTGTTAGTACTTGTCTGTCATTAGTAATTTCTGCTTCATTAGTAATTGTTTTTTATTTTTAATTGTGCTTCATTAGTAATTGTACTTAATTAGTATAATTATGCTTCAAACCATTTTTCAAGGTATTGCCAGTAGCTACACTTAGGATGGTAATTCTTAATGTGGTTTTCCTTGGTTCTTCTTCTCCACCTTTTATTATGACTACCATGTATGCCGTATCAGAAAAATGGCAATAAACCAAAAACAACAGCCATACATATACATGTGCATTGAAACAATATAAAATGCATTACATTTTTTTTAAAATAAGCACATTTGAAAGTTAATATTTTGTTAACAGAATTTTACAGTGGTGGCATTGATTGGAATGTTTAAGTTAGGAAATAGTGATTGGGGAGGTATTCCAGATGGCATCTGGCTAATTTTTCATTGGGTCTTTAAATTTGTGGTTCATGGCATCAATGAAATCCATTAAAATAATACAGTGGCAGTATATGACACTGAAATATAAAAAAGTTTAAACAGTTTTACAACAGATTATCTTTGTGATGTCTAGGGATAAAGTAGGAATAAAAATTACTAAATCTAAAAGGTGAAAAATTTATGCTGATTTTGTTCCCACACAGTGCAGGTGACCATGAATAAAAACAAGCTTTAATAGGGAATACTCGAATATGCCTGCTTGATTTAAAAGTTTTATCTAACTTAATTCTGGAAGAAATTTTATAAAATAAAATGTGCATGATCTTTTCTTTTTCTACGTTGAAGCCAGATATATTTCATCTTGTGGTACCAAACAAACATTATACTCAGTGGAAAAGCTACAAATTAAAATATGTCATTGTTTTCTGCAACAAAGTGACATATGTCTGGAAATCAGTAGATGTTGGGGATGTAATCTGTTTCAATAAATTATGTTTTTAGACATTATGTAAACTGTTATGCTCTGTCAGACCACAAAGCAAGACCCTGTCGAGTGATGCAGCAAACCTTGTTTTTAACATTGTTGACATGGTAGTACAGGGGAAATAACTTCATGTTAAATCAATGGTGATTGAATAAAAATCATAAGAATTAGTTAAATGCCTGAAAAATAGTGCAGATTCCATTTATTACACTTGCTTCCAAAATGCTGCTTGCTGTAAGTATAATTGTTCTAGGCACATACAAACATTGTCGCATCATTTAATGGGGGAAAATTTTTTTTTCACATGTGAAAATATCAGAATTTTTTTCAAACTTTAAAATGAATGAAAAATATTGTTAAAAACACTTAACCAAATAATTTTGTATATTTTACTCTAAACTTTATAATAAAATCCTTAATAAACTTCTGCATATTTATAAAAAGGTATTTAAATTTACTAAAAATGCAAACTTTCCAAATAAAAATTAGGATATTGACAGTTATAATCAATTTTAGGAGACAGTAAGTGTTAACATGTATTGGCTGACTATATTATAAGCATGCCCATTAGTACCAAGTTTTGATTCTTTAATTTCTACCATTTTGCAGGTCCTAGACCTTCACCCCCAAGGAATCTCTCAGTCAGTGGAGACCCGTTGGGCTTAGTACTGTCATGGCTGCCACCTGAGAACACCTCTGTTCCTATTTTTTACTACACCGTAGAATATAGGACAGATGGTGACTGGGTGTCAGAACAAAGTAATATCTTCCATCCGAACACTTCGTACATACTGAAGCCAGTTTTGGCAGGAAAGACATACCAGTTTCGAGTTATATCCTATGGTGTTCTAGCATACAGCTATCCCAGTGAAAATATTGCATTTACGGTTCCCCCAGGTAAGACTAAGTTCTACCCTTCGCGTATACACGTTTTGGAATTGTTGAGAAAAACTCTTATTCAGGTTACCTTTATCATTGGTCAACAACTTCTTAGCATATCATGGCAGCTATCAGTCAGTGACTGTATAACATAAAATTCAATGGGCGTCTGACCAGCCTATTCCAAGGATTTGGGTGGCCAAATGGCCTAAAACACTTGCCTTTCACCGATCACTGCTATCTCACCTCTGTCCCAGTGAGTTTGAGTCTCAGGCTCAGAAATGTGGATATGTGAGAAAGCTTAACAGTTGCTTCCTGTGGTTGGTGGTTCTTATCAGGGTTTTCCCAGGTTCTTCCTCCAGTTATAATGGCTGCCATGTTTAGCCTATCATATGCTGAAAACCTACAACAACCAGTCTATTCACCAGTCTATTCCCTCAGCAATGTGTGAATGTTCAACTAACGGAATTTTTTTCTATAATTGTAGGGTCATAAGTAGGTAATTTTGGTAGCATGTACATATCATTAGAAATTATCATGGGTTTGCAGTTTTTATGGTTGATATAAATTACAAATTTAAAGACCCAGTGAACATTGATACTGCTGTAGAAACAGCAAAACTCATTGTACAACTATAAATGACATTCTTCACAACACCAAAAATAATTCACTCCACAGTATTAAATTTCAAATCCTTGTAACTTCTTTCTTGTCAAATTTTAATGAAATTTTATCCCCATCAAATGTGAATCACTCAGATTTTATGAAAGGGAAAAACCCAGTTTTAAAGAAACTTGTATACAAAGTATTGGTCTTGTAGGTCAAAGATCAAGAGGTCTATGAAATATAAATCCAGGCATTGCTTCAGATTTGAACATTGTATACACCAGTCATAATGACTATCATGTTATGATGATGTGCATCCATCTCTCTGTCTATATATTTGTCTGCTACTAGTTTCATTCCATGCAACAGCTCAAGTTCAACACCACATCAAACCTTTTTGATGGTTTAAACTTCTTGCAAGGAAGAGCCTTGTTGATTTTTAGGTCAAAAAGGTTAAGGTTACACAAAGAAGAAAAACGATGTATGTACAGTAACAATAATTTTACATATTATACCTGGATCAGTCTTTGTGGATGGCTTGCTCTTAGATAAAGAAAGAATCCTATTGATCTTGAGGATCAACGGTCAAGGTCATTGGCTGCAGAAATGAAATAGAAATGGTTTCCTGACAGTAATATTAGTTCTACAGTTGAGACCAGGATCAAACATTGTAGGCAGTTGGGGTATGGGTCAAAAGGTCAAAGGGTTAGAGCATTGTGACTAAGAAGAATAATGGTTTTGAGACGGTAACATTCATTTTACATCACAAAGCCAACTTGTGGATGTCTTACAGTAAGGAAGCAACCTGTCAATTTTGGTATCAAAATTTGAGATTTCAGTGTCACTTTGACTGAAAGAAGAAAATGGTTTCTGCTCATAATTTTCCTTTCTCAACCATTTACCCTCATCAAAATTTGTGGGTGAGAAATAAGCCTGTTTATTTTAAGATCAAAAGTAAACATTGTGTGACTTTTTTTGTATAATAAATTTAATTCAGCATCATACACTTAGAGCAAACATTTTGGAGGGCTTGCACTTAAGGTATGAAAGAGGCCTGTTGAGTTTGAAGTCAAAAGGACAGTGGTTATGGTCAGCATGGCAAAATGCCTTTTGTTCTAGAGCAAGTTCCTTGTCCAAACTTAAAATGGTTTCTGCACAGAAACTTAAAATCAAGACTGCATACCTTGACTGAAGGTGCAAGAAATTCTTAGTCATTGGTCAGTAAAATCCAGAGCCTACAATGCCAACACAGTACCATTTATATATAATGTTCCATTTAAGATACTTCTGTTTGTTTTGATGTCCTAATTATTTAAAGTTTAGGAATTCCAGATATTTTCAGGTGTCAGATGAAACATTGAATAAAACTAGCTTTTCCCCAAAATTGTCAATTTTGTAGAATCAGCATATTGAACCAGTCAATATGAAAAGGTATTCCAAGTTGCTTTCCATGTCATTTCCTTTGTTTAGATAAAGTAAATAATTGACATCCATCAGTTTTTGTTTTTAGTGATTTGATGATGATTTTATGTTTAATTTTGATATTTATTTAAAGAATCTTTTGATTAACCCACGCCTCCAAATTTCATGAAAATATTAGCCTAGACAAATGACCGTTGATTGCCAATGGTCAGTTTCATGACAGTTTTCATTTGCAGCCAGTAAGGTTACTGGATTTTAGACTTGTATTTAAGTCCAGATTTAAGTTGTGTTTGTGGTATCAAGCCTGGTTGATGTCTTAAAATTGAATAAAGAACTACAAAAGACAACAAGAGCACAATGTTTGTACAAAATATTTGTGATTGCAGGAAATTCAGTTCCACGTACCAGTGTGACAAACTATGCTACTGAGGGTATATTAACTATATTGTGATAATCATTGATTGTCATTTGCTATGCTTAGTTCTTCTGTTTTGGTTGTTGACTTACCATATATATTTGCTTATTAGTCAAGTCAAACTGTATACAACAAAGAATCTGATTTGCCATAGTATAATGTGCCAGTATATCAGGGTCTGTGCTGTTTGTTCTACTGATTACTCCTAACAAACTGCACACAGCCAGATCTGCAGATGCATTGGCAGCTCTGGGAGTTGGCAGTTTGACTCATCTTATAAGCGAGTATACGTGGTAATAAATTGGTATTGTAATAGGTTCCCTGTGATGTTTTCCTTTCATCCATTTCCATCAATGGTTTTAAAGAAATTTCACCATGTTTTTTTGCTTCTGTCATTGATTATGTTAAAACCCATACATGAAAGAGAAAAGTCTATCATTACCAGAGTTACACTAAATCCGGGGTCGGCAACCTATTTTACATAACATGCTACTTTTTTGGGATTAATTACAAAATGAACCAGTAAGAGAGTAAGGCTGTTAAAATTGAGATTTTCGGCTGCCAATCGCATGCCACACATTGTGGCACACATGCTGTAGTTTTCCAACCCATGCACTAAATTGTACCAAGAATTGTGTGTTTAGAAAAGGGTGGGTTCTTTCAGACAAAAAGAAGAGTCTGGCCTGCATGACCACAGAATGTTAAAAGCCAAAACACTGAATTAATATACTCTATATACTTGCATACTATTCGGATCCAACTGCAAACAGCATGGACCCTGATCTGCGATCATGTGATACTCGGGCAGATATGGTTATATGCTGTTTGTTCAAATTAATCAGCAGAACAAACTATGCAGACCCTAATCTGCCAGTGCATTATGAGAAGCCAGATCAAATTCTCTGTACGGTTGGAACGGATTTGCACTTGAGTATATATGGTGTGCAAGTAATTAGTTGTCTGGCTTAATCTTCATTCATATGAAATGATGTTACACTATATCAATGTTTCACCATATCTGTGCTGTGACATGTTGGCAGCCAATACATTTCTCACTTGTTAAACTGCCATAATGGGGGTACAAAACCACTGACCACATTATATACGAAACTGGTAAAGAAAGAATGATAAATTTTATTTGTGTCAGGGTGGGAGTGTATGAGCAAAATGTGAGTCAAATATTTGGTAATAATTTAAATTTTTGATAATTTATATTTTTCACCAAATAGTACTTGCTATTTTTCTGAAAGAGCATTTGCAGTCACAGGCACTCATGTTTATTTTAGCAAAAATGAAAAAGATTATTTTAGAATACCCCCACACCCTCTACAACTTAACACAAAGTGACATGGTTTGTAATCTCGCCACCCCCATTTCATGCTAATTATCTTAACCCAGAAGTATGTTCAGCATATACTATACATTCCAAACATGTTTAACATGTTTAAAAAAGTACTTGACTCATCATTTAATAGCCAATTTCATGCAAAGTTTTACTTTGAACTGTATCTTGACTCCTTTGGTTGAGTTGAAAACTTCACTTCTAATGTGTTGCACCTTGAAATATGTTACTTTGAATTCTCATTTGTTGTTATTGCTTGTTCCACTCCAGGTTAAACAATAACTGCCAATCAGAAATCAATGTAGCCTTTTCTTAACATGCCAAACAGGAAGAATTGGTAGAGCAACAGATGCTGTCAAGGTGTGCCATTGTGTGAATCTTGCAAAATTTTTACAAATTCGCATGCCTGGAGAACAGCGAAATGCAGAAACTCCCACATATTTGTTGAAAATCCCACATTTGAAAATGTGCTTGGCGAAGTATACAATTTATATTTAGCTGGTCCACATCTTGGGTTTTCAAGTACGATGTGAATGGTTGTGAAACTTACTTTGATTAGAACAACATACCCAGGAATAAAAATTACTCCGTATTGAACCAATCACAAAGAAAGTTTTACAAATGCATGTTTTATACATGGACTACCTAGAAAACCCAAAATGTCTGATTCCCAGGTGGTTCATTATGATTTCGTGTGGCAAATACTGACTGATAGTGATGATGACAATAATTTTTNAAGTTATGAAGTATATCAGATTATTGGAGTTGGGAAAGTGTTAATGGAGACACCAGTGAGTGATTTTGAGCCTTAAATGGTGTGAGATGTAAATGCTGGATGGACCTTTTCAGTGATATTTTGAAATTAAATGTGCAATGGGCAGAATACTGAGCCTAATTAAAATGCAGATAATACCCTTATACAGCATTATGGAGCAGATATGAAATTTGGCATAGTGGTCAGTAAACTTCAGATTTAACAAAGGAAGTTTATGTTAGTGAAAAATCCTATTTTGAAGCAGATGTATCCAAAAGATAACATCTGTGATCTCTGGAAAATTGTACATAACAATCACAAAGATCAAATTCCCAACATATTCAAGCTGACAAAGCTAACTATGTATATGTCCCTTTAGAAAGAAGCACAGAACAATATTGACACAAAGAAAAGGAGAAGAGTATGCTCAGAATTAACAGATTATTGCTTATACAACTAGAGGTGACATCTGTCAAAGATGTTGATTTCAGTAGAGCTGAAAGGAAGTGAAGCAAGAAGAAAGAGAGATATTAAAGTTTAGATAAATATTGACTTGTGTTTGTTTCTTCCTTACCTCTTTTTTTTCTTAGATAAATGGGGAGGTCTCCCTTAAGATAAAATCCTGTCGTCATCTCCTTAAATTTTAAATGGGAAACAAATTTAGAATTTCTCTTTTTATGCAGAGATATTTAACCAGTGAATGAAGATGCTAATGGAATTAGTGAAATTAACATAAAATGAGCGATGGGGTAGATTTCAAACTGCTCAGGTTTATCACCTTGTGTTAAAAGAAACTCATAGAATAGGACTGGGTGTAGTCAGTTGTTTTCCTTCTTCACTAACAAATACAAGTACACGTACCTATGGCTGCAGCAGTCTTTTGCAGGAGGTAAAATGAGATAGATTTTGTTGGTATTCAACTTTATTCCCATGCCTGAATTTGTTTTAGATGTGATTTTCTTTACAAGAGGAAATTGCCTCATTTCTTCTGTTTTCAAAATAACATTGTTTCACCCCTACTAAGCAAGTTGTTATCATTCAATCCAAACATTTGATAGACCAATTCAAGTACATGGTGTAATTTTGGTTGCAGGATCCATAGTGGTACAACATTACATTATATAATAAAGGGCATTGTAGCAAGGGATAACTCTGCAACATTGGTAACTCAATCACTCAGAATCTTGGTACCAAGCATTTGATAGACCAATTCAAGTACATGGTGTAAGTTTGGTTGTAGGATCCATAGTGGTAAAACATTACATTATATAATAAAGAGCGTTGTAGCAAGGGATAACTCTGCAATTCAAGATTGGTAACTCAATCACTCAGAAACTTGGTACCACTTTAGAGATTTGTTCAGTGTAAAATACCTTCTGTCATCTACAGCTTCATAACACATAAAACAACCAAAAACAAAAATCTTGTCCTGCAGTGCTTCCAATATTCAGACTATTAGGTTTCAAAACCAGAATAAAAGAAATATATCCTCAGGCTAGGGTTCAGTGGTGCAGACAAACATTATGCAAAACAGTAACAGGTGAAATAGCTTTAAATCCATCCTTATGTTGTTTTGTTTTTATTTTGTTTACTTTAGAAATGTTATTTATAGCCTCATTTCAGATGTTACATTTATCTTTCTCCCCAAGACTTATTAGAAATATATTCACTCTGTTTATCTTGTTTTTAAAAAAAATTTGAGATTTTGTCTTGTGTTGTAAAGATTCATTGTTAGTGTTGACAAGTGTATTATATTCACCCAGCTTGTGAGGCGTAAGTATGAATTATATCTACATCTTTAGATTTATTTTTGTCTATATCCATTATTATAGAGACTGTCATCCATTTTGTATTTTCATTTTGTAATGTTGTAAAGCATAACCAGGGAAGACTGAGGCTCAAAACTTGCACTCATCTGTTCATATTTATGAATGACAGGTGAGCATGGGCAAGTGACTTTTTCAAGATGTTCGCCTGACTAGAAGAGTGCAGTTTTAAGCCAGTTATCAAATAAGGAGAAAATATGTTTTCTCTAACCAGTGGCATCCTTTATTCAGAAGTTGTTACTCAGAAGTTGTCTCAACTGACTTAACATAATCAACAATAATAACATTGCTGTTTCATTACAAGTACATGTATTTCATTGGAGATCTGTCAGCCAAATGCATACTAATCAAATATTAAACTAATAAATTTTGGTCAGTTAACATAAATTAGATTTACATAAGCATCCCATGCACCATCAATGCTCCATTATATCCTATATTTATAAAAGAAGTTTGTCAACTTAAGAAACTGGTCACCAACAACTCGACATTTAGTGTAGTTCAAAGTACTAGACATTGTGAAATGGTTTGCAAAGTAGTTATTTCTGTCGGTTATTTTTGTAAGTCATCATATATCGTCAGTGGATTTTGCCTATAGATTTTGAACACAACATGTCTGACACTAACAAGGTTTTTGGTGGTTGGCATGGAAGGGAGATAAAAAAGAAGCAAAGCTACCAATAAAAGCAGAACTGAAAATTGCAAAAAAATTGGCACCATTCTCCAGAATGTATAGGCATTGATTGAAGTTGATTAGCTTGAGTATGATCAATCCTATTTTGTCCCAAATATACATTAATTAATCATCTTTATCTNGGGGGGGGGGGGGGGTTTGAAGGGTGCATTTTGAAATTTCATAATAAAAGTAAGAAAAACGTTCCATGTATAGAGCATGAAATGGCATTACTATAGCCGGAATGTACAGAACTTGACCAGTCATTGAAATAAATATATGGAGTCAACATTTGGATTTCTCAGTCTTCAAAATTATGCATCGATAAAGGATGACTAAAGTTTATGCAGATCAGTTCAAAGTCACAAGTCACTTTGCCGTTAGGGATTTGGCTGGATAAAATTTATGGACTCCTGAAGATGTTTGTATTGGAGATGTACATGGGAATTTGTGCCATGGTCTATTCCTAATGTTTGGGCTGTGGTAAATATTAGGAAAAATTTGGATAATTGGCCAACATTCATCCAGTCATAGGCCCATACTTACTAATAAACCCACCTTCACCTCACTCCAGCTTTAACAAATATTTATTAAGGATATCTTTGATAAAAATGCTACCCGCAGCATTGTGATGTATTAGGCCAGCCTGCCTGGTCTTGCCCATGATAGAAATATACTGTATTCAGTAAATGATATAAGAACTAAAAATGTGTATACAGAAAACACAGATGCCCCTTTCTCTGGTCAAAATGACCTAAATGCAAACTTAAGCAAGGTGTGACATGCAGGCAAACAGATAAGGTAACACTAAATGGTACTTTCACACCATGGTAGGGAATAAAAATTGGACAGTTTCCTGCATAATGTCTTCATTAGAGTCATACAGGTGATCTAGGTTATAAATGAAGACACTTTATTGTGAGTGGTAATCCAACAAGTTAGTGATGTAATCTTGCAACCGATACTCTGAGAACTAAAATAAAGTCAGTGAAAACTAGATGATAATAATAGATCAAAATTTAATCAAGCTAGTAGAATTCATGAGCAAACTCACATTATAAAAAGTTCAATGGTATACTGAGGGACTTGACTGTGAGAAAGCATTATATATCACAGGATATACTAAAAATTGTCTAAGAAACACAACTGTCAATTGGGTTTAATTAGGTGATACACAATTAATTAGCTAATACTCCTTGACCACTGTGTCTGTTGCACACATCATCTATTCATTATCTTGACCTGTGGTGATATTAAAACAACTCACCAGACATCCAATTATTGGAGCAGTTACACTAAAGATAATTATTAACTTTACATAAATGAATTTCATTTCCAAATAAAGACATCAGAGTAGGAAAATGAAATTTTGGCTAAACATAGTTTTATGTGAAGAAAGAAATGTTTTTCGAAATTCTGTAATTTAACATGATCAAAGGTTAAACAGAATTCAGATAAAGTTGATTAGACTGTATTTTTCAGTCCAGATGACAAACAATTTGGAACATTTATCATCTGGATACAATGCATTTGCCATGTTTGCAATAATCTTTGACAGTGAAAACTGGAGTGTGGGTACATCCTGAGTTGTACATCATGACGGTGTTGAAACTTGAGTGCAGATTGCAAATTTCCGGAAAATGTTTATACCCTGTCTCGCAAATCATATCTCTATGGCATGCTTTTTTGACACCTGATGCAAACAATTATTTGTTCTTTTGAGAGTTTTTTTGTATTCCAGATTAGGGAAAAGAGAGGGACCTTATGACCCATTCATTAAATCCTAGGTTCAGCACTGTTGTGATGTATCACACTTGGGATGAACAGCATTTGCCATATATACTTAATAAGACAAGTCTCCAACTTCAGCTACCTAGACCCTGATCTGCCATCACATAATGCACTGGTAGATCAGGGAATGTGTTGTTTATTCTACTCCTCACAAACTGCATATACATGGATGTAATACAACATAAATGCAATAGCAGACATGGGGTTTGTGCAATTTGCATTTGGACTTGTAATTAAGTACTTATGTTATATATCTTATAGGTTATATTGTCATCAGAATTCCATCAACCACCACGTGGGCCCCTGCACATGGTAAAACAAAGTTTATGAAATCACTTAGGATCCTACACTTGGTATAGCAAGGTCTATCAGAACACTTAGGTCCCTACACATGGTAAAGCAAGGTCTATCAAAACTCTTAGGGTCCTTCACATTGTAAAGCAAGGTCTATCAAAACACTTAGGTCCTTCACATGGTAAAGCAAGGTCTATCAAAACAGCTTAGGTCTCTACACATGGTAAAGCAAGGTTTTTCAAAACAGTTCGGGTCCTACACTTGGTAAAGCAAAGTCTATGAAAACACTTAGGATCCTACACATTATTAGAATGTTTCTGCAGTTCATGGTCTTTGTTGTTCTACAGATTACTCCTATTAAACTGCACAGACACAGATCTGCCATTGCATTTTGCAACAGATCTGGGTCTGTGCAGTTTGTAGCTGGGACTTGAGTATATACATGTGTGTGATTTGGAATTTTAATGTAGCTTTCACAATTTTCCAGTCATATTGATACAATGTCTGCAGTCTGGCAGTACATAGTGATGACTTGCACTGGGTCATCATGTCCCACCCAGTCACATTATCCAGACACTAGGCCAATCATTCCTAACACAAATCTCTTATTGTAGAGCGCCAATCAAGGCAGCTGCACCATTTTTATAAGTCTTTGGTATGGCTCAACCAGGGTTCAAACCCATGACCTCCCTCATCCGAGGCAAATACTCTAACCACTTAGGCCTCGAGTGGTTTAGTATATATGTCATTAGTCCATAACGAAAACGTTTTGGAAGTTTTCTGTTGTATTGTTTGAAATCTGTAAAGCAAGGTAAACCATCCTTGGCTGTACAACCTATCTAAACTTCATGGTTAGGCAGCCAGAAAAAGTGAGCATGAAATAAAAACTTGCTTAACCATGTTAATGTGTAAGGAACCAAACCAATATTTAAATAAACCTGGTATAAGTCTTGATATACCATCTGTATTGACCCTTTGCTTGCAGTTTTGGTGTATTCAGAGGTGAATATTTTTGGAATCTGGTGTTTCAGTTCATTTCATCATGAATAAATGGTTAGCTTTTTGGCTTCTTTTAACCAATATAATAATCAAATTTGTCTCATACATTAGCATTATTATAATCAAAGGAAGCTTTCCTATAATCTTTCATATTTAATAACCTTTACATATTTTAATTTAACACATTTTACTTCTTTGTAGCTTTAGGTTCAAGGTGACACTCGTAACAAGTTTACATGTAGAAAAATTATCCAAATTTACTAAAATTTGGAACTGGCAATGTAATGACAGTTCCTGTCAGTAATTTTATACACAAATATGTTAAGACAAATACATGTAATATTTGTATTGATGCATCTGTACTTAGGTTTGGATCACCTGGCCATTTGGCTTGTGGTATGGTCCTGTACCCTCACTCTAGTATCAATCTGCAAACTGATGCACTTTACAACTCTGGAGTCCATATTTCAGATCCAGTTTAAATAAAACTTGGCATACAACTTTATATCATCAAGATCTTAGATGGGTTTCCCAAATGAGCAGGATACACAAATTAGTAGAGGTAACCTTATATGTGAGCATGTTAACCATGAGGATCAGATTTCTAGTTATGTTTGTATTAGACTTGAAACACATACTTATATCATCATGCTCATGTGCAAATTTGATGATGTAATGAATTGATCTTTTCATTGAATACGTTTGTTGCCATTCAAGAAGCCATTATGATGCTGCTATTTTGATCAAACTTGAAATGTTGGCTTTTATCATCAGCATCTTGGGTGGGTTTGATAATAAGTGAGATCCACACATAGTAATGATTTAATCTTACATCCGATTGGCTTGGCTTGTTACCACTATGGAAGAAATTTGTGGTTTGATTTTGTTAAAATGTGGACTTATACCTGTTTCTTAACC
>QKMX01370911.1:12842-26472 GCA_003401595.1 Venustaconcha ellipsiformis | reverse complement strand
ATTGCTTGAACTTGTTTTGTTTCGAACATGTTGCTGATATAGAACCCGCCGTGTATACCACGTTGATGAAAGAGCCGTATGAATTACACTAACGCCTATCGCTTTAATTTTTCTCTTCACTGTCAGCGATTTAACTTTGACAATCATTGGAGTTCTAGGCAACTCACCAACAACTTCTTGAAGTCTGATACAGCTTCTGCGAAAATTCGTAAACTCGCATACATGAACATCATACTCGTATCGCAACGTAATAAATTTATCCCTCTTTGTCGTTAAGGCGGAATTGATTGTGGTATCATTATTGTCCACGTACATCTTAGTTGCAGAGGCATGGTCTGATGCTAGTTCCCTCAGAACAAGTTTCCGTTCATTTGGAGTTCACCGGTCATTGTATCACCGGTTCTAGCAAAACGTTTACTGACCTCGTTTCTGATCTCATTTCTGATCGCTGTGATTGACATGTTTGAGTCTTTGATTTTTCCATTATCAGTAAATAGCGGGATTATCGCTGGTCGCACCTAAGACTCACATGATAATATCAACCCGCTTGATATTTCTTGTCTTTAGCAGCCCATGTTGATCCTGAAAAAAACATTATACCTGTCAACCCCTGTGAGAGTCACAAGACTAGCAAGTTCATCTCGTGTTGCATACGGTGATAAACCAATATTACCAAGAGCCTTTCTTCTAGAAGATCTTACGTACATATCTAACATTATACATTATTATCATGTTTAAAACGACGGGATGTGCATTCGTGCACGATTTTGTGCGGCGGCGCTGATGACCCTGACACGACGTCAAGTAAAGCAAGTACTTCTGGACCGCATATGGGTGGATACCTCTATGTCTGCGTCAGTAATGTTGAATACCAGATTGGAAAGCTTTGCTGTCCACTGATATATTTTAGAAATTTTCTCGATGGTGCCAATCCATACGAGTAAATAAAATAAACAAAACTACTTGGATCAACAGCCTATTCAACCCAGTGGGTACTCGGTACAGAACGGCCATCGAGATTAATGATACCAATTTTAGTGCATTATGGTTGTTCCAGTAACTGATCACTGATGAAAACACCTCTGAAGAATTTTATGTCTAATCGCATTGACGCATCAAGTAATTCTTTTGTCGTCGTACTGAAATTCCCTGAGCTGATGTTATTTGCTATGAGAATAAACTAAAAACAGTTCCATGAATGCTGCCTGTGGTCATTGTCAACCACAACAACGATGATTTTTACGCAGATATCTATAAAAGAGAACAGACGTTGTTCTTCAACGAGTGATATTATCATTTGTGGCATCCGCAACGACAGTTTTGTCAGTCTCGCTTTACCATTATCAACCGTATCTGGACGCCAGATTAGATAGTTTTTGTTGGGTTTTTTTCAAACAAATCCAACTTAGTGTTTAGCACCGAAGATAACTTTTCTGACATTTCCTTAAAATCCAAAGATATGTGATAGTGGAATTTCCCATGAAAATACTTCATCAATTGACATAATACGAATCATATGTTGAAATTTCCTTTCATCGATACGAATATAGTTTCAGCGCCATTCTTTATCACGTTGTGTCATATAAGTGGTATCTTTCACGAACATGACTGAAGGACAAGCGGACTGCGAATAATTACTTGCGAGACCTAGCATCGTTGTAGCAATGTCAACATTTTCGAGAGTTGATTCAATGTTCTAACCACTACGCGAGACCTAGTATCGCCGTAGCAACGTCAATAATTTCGAGAGTCGATTCAATATCCTTACCATCTACGCTCTGTGTGTCACTGTTTAACAACACCTAACGCCATTGTTAACAAAACCAACTCGTTCTCCAATTCCATTGGTTGTATCATCTGCTTTCGAAAGTCTTCCTTCATGATCAATGAATGCCACGGCGGGCAAGAAATATCTGCTTGTATTCTGAACTTGTAGTTCTATTCTTCCCAGTGTGTCAGGCACACGTGCATCATAAGAATAATGCTGACAATTGTGAACAGAATCATCTTTGAGGACTGGTGTATCAATGTCAAACGCGGGATCAGATACACGCTTGAACATTTTATTGCATTATTTGTTGTTTGAAACGATGTCGAGCCAGCCCATTTTCCGCTCTCAGACTTGCGTTTATATTTTTTCTCTCTCGACTCTTTTTGGCATGTTATTGATGAAATATCAGCGAATTCTTTCAGAATTTCTTTTAATCCAGCATTATTTTACAGACACTTGCTGGCATCACTTCGATGTTTGGTAGTTTTACTGGCAGCGGATAAGGTTTTCGTCGTATTAATCATGCGAGTCTTTCTCAGATCGCTAAGAATGAGTTACTAACGGCATCACCAACAGCGTCGATAGCTTTCATTGCTAATTGTTTTGCAATAGTGATCGCTTTTGGGGCTATCCTTCTGAACAAACCTGAAAAAAAAACAAATCACCAATCTCATCTTCGTAGATAACTTTATATATACTGGTAATCGTGAATTTATCACTCTGACCACCACAGGTCTACATTAGACATTGCGTATAATTGTGTTATTTTGTAAACACCGATCTAATTGATCAATCACTTTAGTAATAGTTTGTAATTTCATCTATTAGTACTCGATAAATCTGCTGTCCAAGGCGCTACCAGTAAAGAATCACTTACATATATCAGCTGCTTCATAGATGATTTTGTGAGAATTTTCTAGTCAATGGACATCAGCATGGACGTTGTTGTGACACATATTGGAAATAGCCGACGAGGTTTGTTTCTTAGCAGCTCTCCTGTTTTTGTTCTTCTGCTTTCTCTTCCCTTATTCAACATCTAGTTTTTCCTCCCGATTGTCTCCTTTCGTTTTTAGCTTTTTCAATCCGACGCTTCATTTTTTCTTAGTTTTCTCTCCTTTCTTGCTGTGCTCTTTCAAGATATTCCTATACCGTTTGGTTAAAGAATTGAAAATTATTAATATCTTCCTTAGATATAATTTGACGAATATTGAAAGCAACGCGATGTACTTCTTTGACCTAATAGGTAGCCTTAAGACTAAATATTTTCGGGTTTTACATATTTTTTTCTTTTACCTTTTACGCGAAAACATCAAGCATTTCCTTTGGATCGTTGACAGCGGCAATATCTTCCTCAGTAAATTTCTGTTATGTTAGTTCTAACTTTGGTGGTGTTTGGAGAGGTGGTTGATCTTCGAATTGTGTTTGAACAAGCGGTAGAGTTAGTTGAAGACGATTGGCAATATCCGCCAGTAATGTCACGAGAGTTTTTCATGTTGCCCCAGTGGCTGTAAACCTTTTTGGGGGTTGGTTTGACAGTTGGTTTAAAAACACTGTTCTGTACCTTCTGTTAATTCCACTTGAGCATCCTGACGTTGTAGTTGCTTTTTGCCTTTTTTGAGACTCGCTCTTTCTAGGCAAACAAATATCTTTCCGTGTCCCTCAACTTCTTCCATACCTTGTCCTTTGGGCAAGTTAAACGAGAACATTATGTTTCACTGACCTTGGAGCTAGCTTCCTCATCCACAGACAGATTTGGACTCCCGAATTTCGCAAGGGAAATTACTTAAAGCTGAATTTCGTCTTGGATGTACCATCTCAATTGGCTTAGCCAATTAGGATTAACCTTCTCTAACCTTCACATTTTAACAACCCCACCGAAGCCTGAATAGTTCTTTATAGCCCGCTATTGCTAATAACTATTCTGGAAAATATCATTTCATGACACCTGTTCCAAATGATCCAAGATTTTCCAAAAATATGTCTCCAGCTTGTATCTACTTTGTCATGTCCTCGAGTTGACCATTTGCTAACATATCTGTCGGAACGTTATGAAAAAATTTTCTGCGACAAAACATCTACAAACATTTCTCTCCATTACAATGCTATGTTTGTTATGTCTCTATAATTACTTTCGGCGCTTTTGATGTAAGGAATGAAACGTTTCATATTGACCACGTCATGTGAATATAAAATTATGATTATGAGAAGTCGGTGTTGGGAAAATATTCCTCAGCCGAGTAATTAGTCAAATGCTACTATCGAACTGCACATGTGCAGTGTTGATGAGATTTCATGATGGCATGGTTTAGCTTAGTAGTGAGTGCAGGTCAGAGCTGCATAAGTGGACTAGGACAAAGTAGTTCTAATTAAAATTTAAAGGTATTGATTGATTCTGTATCTGCATGTGAAATATTTGTGATAGGGATTTTTTATTTTGTACAATGGAATAATTGAGAAGGGAATGTTTCATTACATAGAAACGCTTTTTATAGTTGTTATGATGGTAAATATGGTGTAGCTATAATGGTAACTATGGTGTGGAGTTAAAGGCGAAATG
This sequence comes from Venustaconcha ellipsiformis, assembly GCA_003401595.1. Lineage (NCBI taxonomy): Eukaryota > Metazoa > Mollusca > Bivalvia > Unionida > Unionidae > Venustaconcha > Venustaconcha ellipsiformis. The sequence continues at coordinate 22,144 of QKMX01370911.1, read as the reverse complement.
AGGCTTTAAATCATGATTTGACTGACCCAGGGATCGAGTAGGGAAAATAGTTCTCTGTATTTGGTGTTTGAGTTGTATGTATTATTTTCATGACGTGAAGCACGGACGCTACGTTACAGAAATGTAATAAGGAGGAACCATGCAGTTGTGAGGTTGTGATGCAAACGTGTAGTTGTGATATTTGTAGTCATGCATTAATTAGAAGAAGATTATTTATGGTCTGGGGACGTTGGAATTTCCAATAGACAACGGTTGTTGTGGAGAAGTTATTGGAAATAAGGGAAAAAGAAGCCACTTCTAGCAGGATTCACGCCAGGGTTGGATTCGCTCGGTAATAATATCACTTTGGCTTATTACACATATGAGAAATAGACTTGACATTAAACAACATGTTTCCATTCAGATGTATTAACTTGGATTCGACCTCGAAGAATGTGCGACTCTGTGACGTCTTTTAAATTAAATTTTTTACAGTTGATACATTTCTGGATTATTTAACATGCAATTTGTAGAATTTGCTAAACGCAGTCAAAATAATTGCTTTGATTAATAGACTGCAGACATCGTGCAGAGGTGCTCAATACCAATGTAAGCTTGAATGGGTAAACTGTACAACAAGCTTAATGTATCGTCAATTCGTGAATATCGAAAGATATCTTGTATATTTTTAGCGCAAAATGGACGGCCATTCTCTACTACAAAATTATTGTGAGGTCTAGAGTTAAACCAAATGTTACCGATGTCCGCAGTATGGATATTTATACCCGATCATTCGCAGTATTTATAGCAAAGAGTATAACTGTCTGTACTGTGCTATAGGCAGTTATTACGGGAAACTCAACTTATTTATCACCCTTGTCTTTTATGTCTAACCTCTCTTCACAACTAACAAATGTGTTTTATGTCTAAGCACTGTTACAAATAACAAATAACAAATCTATCATCCACTGTGGTTTATTTCTCATAACTCTTCAAACCTAACAATATCTATCTTCCATTGTGGTATATATATTAATGAGAGAAAGCTGCAAAGCTATTATGAGCTTACGATTCATTGACATGTCATCAATACACAAGTTTGAGATATACGAGTTAGAACTAAGCATAATATTGAACATTAAAATATTATATAATACAAGAGATAATATATTCATAAAAATATCTTAAGTATACTGATGCAACCACCTTTTTTATAGGAGACAATTTTTAAATATTAAGATTCAGGTATGTTTCAGAATATTTTTTTCAGGTCGTTGAGAAAGATGTTGATCCAGAGACAACCCTTCTTCAGTACCTGAGGACAAATCGTATCCTTGGTAACAATGTTGTATGGGATAAAACTATTCACTGCACAGAGTTTGCCATGCAAAAGTGTCGCTGTGTAAAACATACACTCGGCTCGTCCTGTACTGGTCAGAAATATATATAACCAGGCCGACTTTAAGAAACATTTCACGTAGTCCAGGTTGCGGATTTCTTGTGCAAATCGTGTGTTGCATTTTGTGCATTTGGAGCAGATCATGGTACAAAAAACATAAACTAGTAGATGAAACTTCTATGTGACCTGAATGGTATAACTTTAAATCTTGCAGAACTCATTAGAAATTTCTTTAATGCTCCAGACTGTACACAGCTTTAGAAATAGGTGCAATAGTTAGCGGGGCGTTGCTCTACGTACTAAGCGTTGCGTACGAATTAGTGGGTGTGGGGGACTTTGTATATAAGAATGCAATACATGTCTGCAATCGTGTTCAGCCTTCAGGAAAATTGTGTGAAGAAGAATGACATATTTCTTAAGCAAGGAAAGTGTAATGATTAGCAAATTTCATCCAGACCATTTCAAGATCACAGTGGATGCTTTCAGCCTTCGCGGACGTTTGCACACGCAAACAAGCTCAATGCAAGTGAAAAAGAATTTTGCTTGCCACGACTCGAAGTAAAGATGCCCCTTTTCGCTGGCAATATCTCCTTCCCCACTTGCACCCATTTCTCTCTGTCACGGAATTGTACAAATCCCTTTATTTATTAAATGCAAATACTCGAGTTTCGTTTGTTGTGTACATAGATACCCGTGGGGGATTTATGTATATTGTACAATATTTGGAAACAGTGAGTTCGGTTTATCCTACGCCTCAAGTGCTTTCGATGGGGAAATTGAATACATCAAGTGAACAGACGATGTAGGGCTGCATAGTCTGTAAGAATAAATCTTTACAGTACGGAATGTCTTGTCAGTGGGCAGTATACTTACTTACTTGCACATCTTCAGCTTTAGAGGTGTGTGAGTTATTTATTAATTTCTTATGTATATTATAAGTTATAAMTATTGTATATTTTCTATGTAGCTTCAGCTTACGTATTATAATGCAAATATTTTCTGTTCTTGTTTGTGACTTAGAAAGAGATTTACATTAGCAATATAAAGTTGCATTTTTTAAGAAACTGTTAGTACCATATGAGTCTTATCGGACGCAGGTAGGTTCACTTCTGAACCTGTTTTTTGCTCTGTAATGTAGTACTGATAATGTAATTTGTATAGCTTTCCGTATATAACGTCATTACGTTTCATCGTATATGCCCCTGTCATGTATAGCACACGGTGTGAGATGTATTTTCAGCTGATCGGAACCGACGGGATACCAGCTGTAGAACTGACCATATAAGTTGAACATATCACCTGTAAAGCTGAACCGTAGCAGCCCTAGAGTTGAGTGAACAGTGTGTTGCTGGTCGATTAGCAGGTGATCGGACGTTTCTGACCGATTGGTAGACTGATTGCTTGATTGACCAAGAAATGGTGGTCGGTGACTACCTGTAATGCTTACTGCTTGATTGACCTGTGTGGCTGGTAGCTAAGTATTCTTGTGACGGAGTGTTTTGTGTAACTCCATCTATGTAATCTTTTAGCCGTGTGCTAATTTTGTGGTTTGCTATACCCAGTGTTTTGTTACTGTAAATATATTTTGTATAATATATGTTCCCTTTGTTTTCATCATTTTATTTTCTTTATTGTAAAGTATCTCATTTTCACTATCTGAGTGAATACATTTTACTATATAAGTAAAGTACACAATCTTTTACTATTTGACTAAAACGCATCATTCTTTTTGTCCCGTGAAATTACTGTGAATTATTAACCTTTGTCCTTGTACCTTGTAAAATCATTTAGTTGTATTCACCTTTATATTGCATTATTAGGTTTGTGCGGATTGTATTAATTGGTCCAATATTTGGATCTTATACACTCACGTATTAAACATAATTTTTTGTCATTCAAGTTATTTATCAACAAACATTGTATTTGTGTCACTATCAAAAGTGTTCTGTTATAAATCCGAAATCCAAACCGGTTATCTTGTTACACTCCCAGTGCAAACACAGGGAAATACAACGAAATGGACACATTAGTTGATTGATAGATAAATGAAGAGAGAAGTGGTGGGTTTAAAAGGGAGAGCAATAAATATAGAATTAAATGTGTTTAAATTTAAGTAACTATCAACACTTATGACCAAGTACCATTTACATCTTGATCGGTATGCACTGACCAATACACACTGTCACATTTCTCCTGATAAATATCTGCACTCGCTGACATACTCATGAATCTCAAGCCTTTGGGGTGAAGATCCAAACTGGAAATCTTTGGTATGATAGTGATCGTTCAAACTGAAATACTTTGGAGTGTAAATGCGAACTGGAAAGCTTTACGGGTGATGGTCCAAATTGGAAAGCTTTAGGAGTGATGGTCCTAATTGAAAAACTATGGGGTGATGGTCTATTTAAAAGCTTTATGACGAAGGTCCAAATTGGAAAGATTTGAAGATAATGGTCCAGAGTGAAAGATTTAGGTCCATGATCAAACTGGAAAGATATGGGGTTAAATTCCAGACTGGAGAGCTTTGGGGTAACGGTTCAGATTGGAAGGTTTTGTAGCGAACGTCAAAATTTTAAAAAAATTGTGTGATAGTCAAGAAAAAGCGCGGTGATATGTGTTTCACAAAGTTCAGAACTTTATTTTTTTCTTATTCAAACTGGAACGGTCGACTCTGTTACTAATTTCTGGTACAGTTACTAAAATGATTTTTGATAATATAAGTGTTAATGATTATACAATTAATAAATAACAACATCAGTTATATAATATTTTACAATATATTTTTGATGGAAAGGTGTTTGGAGGAGAAAACAAAAATAAATATTTAATTTAAACATTTTTAATTGGTTTGAAATATAATTATTATCAAATGATGGGCGCTAATTCGGTTGATAAATAAAATCAGTACATGTATATGTTATCATTTAATAAACTTTAAATTTTTTAAATTTTTATATACATACGTATGATTCGACGAATACATTTGTATTATAGATTTATATAATTCGATAATGTGTTTTATGAATTCTTTATTTGACTATATTCCTCACGTTGTTGAACTCTGTTTAAGCAGAACATGTTTGTATTCAATAGAGCAATTAAATGTAACATTTTTTCTTTTATTTCACATCTAACAAATAGTTAAGTGAATGATCAGTCCGATTGCATAATTTATCTGTTTCATAACAAGACAGAGTGCATGGCATGCGGAATTTCAAACAAATTCAAACTTAGGCTGTGAGAAGTTTTAGCCATACGTAGACAATATAAAGCTATTTAAATTCTTGATTTTGTGCTTTATTTCTTTTGTATGATACTTTTCAATCTTTACAAACTTCCACCTCAATTTGAGTACATTGTCTAATCGACTTTACGCTTTTTATTAATAAACTCTTTGTGTCGTTGTTCTATATTGTCCTTGACTTGTGCACCAGTACAATTGACTGGGACCAAACAAGGATGTGGTGAGGGAGGATGCGGCGCCTGCACCGTGATGTTTTCCAAATACAACTCAGATACCAGTAAAATACAGTATCCTTTTATTTAATTTTACGTGACATGATTTTTTGTTTTGCTTCTTTCTCTTATTTTAATTTTTACCACCAACCATACTCTTTGAATACTGAATGATAGTTGCAGTAAGTTTTGTTCATTTGTCGATTAGTCTTCCCTGTTAAAACGGAAATCTTTACCTCACTAGGACCAAACGTTGTTCAAGTTAAACCCCACACCTTGGGTATTCTCTCCAGCCTTTATGGCCAATCCATTTTATCCTGAGGATTTTTATCCATTAAGACTTGATTATTAGAGAATATTTATTCCCATTACTTTAAGATACTGAAACATGCCTCATTGACAGTAAATATTCATCTTTCTCACAACAAATATAAATCTTTCATATTCTCTTTTCATTCTTTCCTTTACATTTCCTCATAAACTAACATCCGCAAATTAATTCTTTTTATATTTTTCGTCACTTTTTGTAGAAAATGACTTATATCAAATTGGATCCGTCTATCCACCCATTATACCATCTTTTCCGCACAATAACTAACTATCTTCGCTGTTGTTCTATTGCAACAACCTTGAGAATGCTATGTGATATTGATGATAACTTGGCTCAGTTATTTAGCATGCTGAACAGTTCCATAAGCAACATCAAACTTTACAAACGTTCGATTCAGTGTGTCGTATAATATTCTGTGTCTCATAATATCGAATAGTGGTACTACATTGTTCCAGTCATGAAGTGGGAACCCGAAATACAGATTAAATATCAGCATTCTAATTATCAACCTTGTAAAATTAAACGGATATGTAAACAAAATGTTTTAATGAATCCATTATTGTTAGAGGAAGGTCATTATTAGTATTCTGTACTCCATAAAAACTTATATTCCACTCATCAAAGTGCCATAGTGATTATTGCTTTATTACATCATGTCAACATTTTAAAACGCTTAGAACAACTTTGAGGAATGTCAAGTTTTGAACAAATTTGAAATGTTTAAGAGAACTTTGTATTATTTTGCCGTGTACGTGTACTTGTATGTATTCACTTTATAATTACGTGCGCTTTCGTATGTATTTGAAGTACGATCAGTAAGGTCTTGTGGTTGGAATGTTTTGTAGATTTTGTGGAGATTTTGTTTCCATTACAGTTTATTTTATACTCATTGCATTTATATTTTTGTATTAGTGCATGCCACTAGCTGTTTATTAGAAATATCTGTAAAATGATGCAACATTTTCCCACGTCTTTTAGGATTAGACCGGCAGCGATTTAATATCAAGTTTTGTAGTCCTGGCCGATACAATTTTATTTGATGATGAGACTGCTTTACGTCTCTTAATTCAAAATGACTAAGGAATTATAGCACATCCTCAAATTTCCATGTTTGCAATAAAAATACAACCAAGCTCCAACTGCTATCTGATAAAATGCAAATGTATTTTCACCTAGGGAAGGCAAGTAACATTTAATATAGACGGCAGGAATATAATGAAATAGCTGAGATGAGCACTTCTATCAGAAGATAGATCAATCAACAAACATATATCAATCATCAAAATATTTGCAATGAAAAAGCAAGTAACCCTAATTTGTGATAATAATTGATCACAGTGAATACAGTGAAAATAGGAATAAGAAGTCTTGCAATGTATGGTCGGTACTTCTTGAATGAATATATGACAGGGCGTTTAAATAAATTATTTAACTTATGAGCAAAATAAAGCAAGAATTGAATTCGTGTTTCTGATGTGTTGAAATTAAAAATGAAAGTATAGAAAAACAAGTGTGCGAAACATGAATAATAATTGTGATACAATCGGTTTCCTCACGCACGCAATTATTCGAAAATGAGGAGAAAATGGCGATATTTCACTAAGAAAGATCATGTTTTCAGTGAAATATCCAATAAGAAACACTTAAAAGTGTGAACAAAATGAATGAATCTTAAATCCTTTGAGATAAGTTTACATTTCAAAGCTCTAGTAATCTTAATGAATTAAATTCAGCTTAAAAACTTCAAAATACGAGCCAGTTAAGAGCTTCATGTACAGTCATTTTGATGGATGAATTCACTTTAGTTTCCTCGAAATTCTGGCTGTGGTTGGGGGTTGGCTAGGGACAATAAAGTGGACTTGCAGTACACAGCGATGCAAGTTTGTAGATTTGAGCTTTTTTTTTTAAAACAGTGACTAGTCCTCATTTACCGATTAAAAGAGCAAGGTTTCTAAAGCCTCAAGTCAAAGATTGAAATCTGGTTCACCCATCTATGTAATCCTTAAGCACAAAGTCGTTCGTGACTTGCGGAAAGTCAATATTAGTCTCAAGAATATAAAGTAAGATTGTTCTATTTGCTCAGCTGCCATGCTTTTCAACAGTGGTTAAGTAAGAACTTCGTCCAATAGTCCTGCTCCTTTGCCATCTGAATATCTTTGTCAGTGCAAGAAATTTCACTTTCAAGGACAACATTTTATGAAAAAGTCTTTCAGTACCCTGGTGCAACTTTTATGTCAAATAAACATCGATGGATGACAACGTGTGCAAAGTTCTTGTCTAGCCTCAAGTCTTTATTGTAAACAATTAATTGACGTATTAGTCGGTTAACATAGTAGAAGTCTGAAAATATAATTGCCAATCATGTATATCATACAAAAGAACACAGACTTGATGTGTCTTAATTAACCTAGCTAAGGGTATTGCATTGTAAAGCCGGATAAGATATTTGTTTCTCATCATAGGTCCATTTTATATAACGCATTGAAAAAAATCAGCTAGCTAATTCAGTATGATAAAAATCATAAAGCCCGATAAAAATTATCAAGCTCGATAAAAATTGGCAAGTCCGAACTATTAAGGTCCTACCATAATATAATATAAACATGGTTTGCAGATCAGATAACACATATTGCACATTTTGTCATTTTCACAGACAAGCGAAGTCCGCAACAAAGCTTAAAATATACGTAGTTAGAATAAAGCATTAAAGATTGCCCATGATTTACCTTCACCAATGTCCACATTGCCGTATAATTTGGGTATTTTTCTTCAGTCATTGATATATTAGAAACTCGTTGATTATAAGCAGATTTGATTTTTTTGGTATAGTAACTAGTTTTTTTGCGACATTTGTTTTTCGATATATTGCTTAAATATCAATTGCGAAGGTATAATTATTTGTATCAAAAGATTGAGAAAGAACACAATAAAATAATCGCGATCTTACCAAACAGTTTCAAATGAAATGCGTTGGCCGAAGTGGTCTTTTAAAATACTAATCACAAGATAATTGTTTGGAATACATAGAAATTTATAAGTAAAGGTAAGATCAATACTATCTGAAAGCTATTCATGGGATATGGGAGTATTTCGTGGCTAGTCACCATTTTCAGTATCAGAAGTTACATCTTTGTTAAATATCTTAACCAAAAAACTGATTGATCATCATATGTTGAAAAGTGGTTTCCTTCTAGAAAGAATATCTTTTTGACATCAACTAAAGATAGGGTTACCTCAGCGTATTACAGCCAGCTTGAAAAATCTTGTCATCTTTCAGTCTCCTAAACGGATAGTCATGTAGGCATTTTTTAAGCATATTATTTATGATATTTAACTGAACGAAAATAGATAACTGGTCCTGAACGAAAATAGATAACAACGATAGTTATCTTGAACATCTTGACAGGTAATAGTTTTCACCAGAAGACTTCCATAAGGTGTTGTTGGTCCTGACTGAAAATGATGCTGATTGGACTGCATGTATGACTACCTTGAAAACATCGTTATTTCCATTATAAATGATGGTCATGTGAACGTACACTTTTTGCAAAAAGTTTCCTACAGTAAGAACTTGGCCATATATGCAGTTAGTGCTTATTATATGAAATAAGTCTGCCATGATAAGGGTTGTCTCGAACATCAAAGTTATTGCTACTTCTGCTGACTGAATGGTCGTATGCGGAATTTTGGTTTTCACCAAAAGTATTTAGTTCATGTGTGGTTTGTCCCAAACGAACTATGTCCTGATCTTTTATACAATATGGCTGATACAACGGCTATTTCGAAAATCGCATTTCTTTAGAATATTAAATGTGGCTTTTACATTCAGAAGTTGAAAGTAAGAAATGATTCTGAAACGAGCTCCCAGACTTTTTGGGGCAGTAGAAAATCTACTACTTCGAGGGACTTTTGTATACTTGTTTTTATTGTTTCCTTTTCATTGATAAAAATTTGCTATAATTTTGCGATTTCACTTTTACAAATTTACATTTTTACATTTATCTTTCTAGCATTGATTGTGCAGTTCTTCATATTACATTTTCACAATTTTGCTTTTAATTGGTACCATAAAGATATTATTGAACTTAGGATTAATGTTAAATGCAAATACATACATACATACATACATACATACAT
>QKMX01370887.1:3581-14519 GCA_003401595.1 Venustaconcha ellipsiformis | reverse complement strand
ATGGAAAGCATTCATCAAATAGCTCATTGGATAAATATTTTATATGCCATTCACAAATGTCATATTGTATCATTCAACAAATGGCATAGTGAATCATTCAACAAATGGCATAGTGTATCATTCAACACAGATACACTCAATATATCTATCTTTCTGTACGCTTGTAAAATATGTTGCTGACATCAGATCTATAAAGAAGGATTCAAACCATCTGAATGAGATGCTGCCACAAGATATCGGGTATCTCATACATTGACCACGTAACCAACAAAGAGGTCCACAGCAGGATCCAATGAGCCATCATACTCTATGAAGACCTCTTGACCACTGTGGAAAAAACATAAACTGAAGTGGTGCGATCATGTCTCAAAATCATCTGGACTGGCAAAGCAATCTTGCAAGGCACAGTGTGGGGGTGCATAAGAAGAGGCATACAGAAAGAGAGGTGGAAAGACAGCATTAAAGAGTGGACAGTCATGGGGTTTACTAAGATGGAGAGAATTGGTTGTAAAGTCAATTGTGGTGCCCCAATGACTACTTGGGTTATGGGATTGATGATGATAATGATAATGAGGATGATGATTCAACAAATGGCATATTGTGTCATTCAGGAAATGGAAAATTGTATGATGCAGCAAATGGTATAATTTTTTTATTTAATTAATGGTATAGTATATCATAGCAACGAATGGCATATTGTATCATTTAACAAATTGCATCATGTGTCATTCTACAATGGCATATTGTGTCATTCAAGAAATGAAAAGTTGTATCATTCAGCAGATGGCTTTTTGTATCATTGAACAAATGGCATATTGTGATTCAGGAAATGAAACATTGTATCATTCAACAAATGGTAGATTGTATCAATTAACAAATGGCATATTGTATCATTCAACAAATGGCATACTGATCATTCAACAAATGGCATATTTTATTATTCAACAAATGGCATATTGTATCATTCAACAAATGGCATATTCTTAATTCTTACAGGCACATTTTATCTCAGAGCTGCCAGATATTTCTCCCTTGGCCAGTACCATCACCTACCTCAACCTATCATTCAATGATTTTACAGTAAGTACCAGTTAGGGAAATGTGATCAGCATGGTTAGAGGTAATGTACTTGTATTTATGTTTAATGATATCACCCACATATCCCAAGCAAACTCATATTTTGATGGCTGACAGCAAATGCATATATGTAATTTTGGATCCAGAAAAACCAACACTGCAGATTTATCTGTGCCAAAAAGTTATGCATCTGCTTGGCAATGCAGTTCTGTGGATTTTAATATTTTGAAAAAACTTATAACACATTGATTTAAGTCAAGCCCAGCTTTCAGATGCACAACATAGTGATGGCTTTGTCAAATGTGTATATGTCCATATGTCTGTACATCCATTTATATATCTGTACATTCATCCCTATGTCTGTACATTGATCCATATGTCTGTACATTTATCCATGTCTGTACATTAATCCTTTTGTCTGTACCTCTGAATGCATGTCAGATTACACATTCATCCCTATGTTTGTACATCCATTCATGTTTGTACATTCATCCCTGTGTCTGTACATTCATTCATATATCTGTACATTCATCTCTTTGTCAGTCCATATGAATGCATGTCTACACATTCATTCCTATCCTATACATCCATACCTATGTCTGTACATCCATCCCTATGTCTTTAAATCCATTCATATGTCCATACATCCATCCCTGTATCTGTACATTCATCTATAGGTCTGTACATCCATTCATATATCTACATGCATCCTTATATCTGTACATCCATCCCTGTATCTGAACATCCATCCTGATGTCCATAAATCCAGCCCTATGTCAGTACATCCATCCCTGTGTCCATAAATCCAGCCATATGTCTGTACATTTATCTATATGTCTGTATATCCATTCATATACCTACATCCATCCATGTGTCTGTACTGCTGAACTCATGTCTGCACATTCATCCCTATTTCTGTACATCCATCTCTATGTCTGGTAATTTATCCCTATGTCTGTACATCCATCCATATCTCTGTACACCTGAACTAATGTCTGCACATTCATACCTATGTCTGTACATTAATCCATTTGTCTGTACATTCATCCATTTCTGTACATCCATTCATATATCCGTACATATGTCTGTACAACTGTCTGTACATCCATTGATTTGTTGGTACCTACATCCATATGTACAACAACACCCTAGATTAACCTTGATATTAATAACTTTCTCAAGTACAGTTGTTCACAATGTCATGTTACTTGTATGTGGAATACATCCTAATGTAGACAACACATGCCATATGAGAAATATTTGTAGTAAGTTAAACATGCAGGTCATGTCCTTCTTCCTGTATGACACTAAGTTTCATTAGACTTCTGACAGATTAGTTCAGCCAATATGCGAAAGAAACAAGAACAAGGTTTCAGTGTTGTGAGGGTCTGGATTGTATTGCTTTCAGTGGTAATCTTTCATTTCAGACAGGAGATAGGAACAATTTGGCAGATATTCATCATATTGTAATCCTCAACATAATCTTGAAGCAGTCTCTCAAAAAGATATAGTGTTGTACTACAGATATATGGGTGAAACAAATGCATTTCTAAAATAGAGACTTGTTCAGAATTTGTAAATTCGGATTAATTTTTGTCATAAACTCAATGTCTTAAGGACAAAAATGATTATTAGGAATCTGTGGTATTTGTTGATGGAAGCAAAGAAATGCATCATCAAATCTTGCAAAAAGGCTTTAAGTATCAACAGAAAAATCCATGAAAAATTGTTTAGGGATTTTACCAACTTGTTGAAAAACTATCATTGTCAGTTAATTTAGACTAAGTGCTCTTTGCAACTGTTTGTACCTATACAAGTGTCTGTATTTTTTAAGTCATGATAGTGTTAGAATATATACTATAACATTGTTTTGCTTGCATTCTTTTTTGTGTGAATTAAAAGATTTTTTTGAGGATGAGCATTCATTAAATCCTTATTTTGTGAGGCAAGTTGAGTAATTTTTATGTCATATATTTTAAAGTTCACAGTATCACAATTCTAGTTGCTGTGTCATAATGACATGCAATATTTATGAAATAACATTATAATATTAAATGATCATAAACTAAAAAGTATTTATGATGTAACATCACCATATATATCCGCTTATAAACCAAAGCAAACTACGAACAACATAGATCCTTTTCTGCCAGAGCATAATGCGCCAGCAGATCTGGGTCTGTGTCATTTGCAGTTGGACTCAACTTATAAGTGAATATATACATTATATCATATGAATGTTATGTTTTATAAATTCAGATGCTTCCACCTGAGGTGACAAACATTAAACAGCTGGAGATACTGAAGCTGAGGAATAACCCTCTAAGAGAGTTGCCTGCAGATATCCACCATTTGAAGCATCTGCGTACACTGGTCGTGTCCTTCTGTCAGCTTAACTCACTGCCTATGAAGTAAGGAGTTAATTTAGATTGAGATTTGTTAACATGGCAAAAAGTACATTACATTTTTTAAAAAAGGTTAAACCTGTATAAAGCAGCTAATTTAGAAATGAGAATAGCTGACCTCTTAAGTCAGTTGACTACTTAATACAAGTTCATTTTATAAAAAATGTATTTGTAGGATCTTTCAACATATGTCTGTTTAAGACAGGTGGATGCTTAATAAAGGTGGCATATAACACATGTTTGACTTGATGTAAATGTAAGTTTTAATGTATTAAAAATTATAGATTATATGTTAACACACTGCAACATACAGTATTATATGTGTATGATTATCATGCATTGAGCACTAGTACATCATAGAATTCTATTTGATGAACCTGTATTGCATTTAGGAAAGAGAAAAAACAATAAAAACAGTATCCATTTATTGTCGTAAAAAAAATGTATATTATTCATTTAATTATATAATTGATAAATTTCATTGGTAATATCAATCATTCTGAACTTGCAAGTGTGTATTCTCTGTTATTAAATTTAATTTGTATTACTAAAAATAGTGGCAAACTTTATGATATTACTAAAATTATTAACAAAATCCATTTATCAATCCACTGCCATTCCGTCAGTTTTGTATATCAAGGAAGGTGACTCACTTTGAGCTAAATCATTATACCTTTGGTTATTTCCCTTGGATATTCTTCCACTAACTGTGGTACTTGAAACAATTGTATAAGGAACTTTTAAGAGGAAATCACAATAATTTCTCAGGTATGCTTTAAATTTTATTATAAATTCTTTAATGATAAAAAGAAATTTTTGAAAAATATTAAATTTATTTAGGACAGTGTAAAAACAGTGAATTTGATCATGAATAACACCATTTGTGGTTTTATGTTCTTTCATCCATCTTAATGTAAATTAGTATCACTTTAATTCTCCAGGTCATCATTATGCTGAATACTCTTATTTATTTGCTTGTCAGTTGACTATGTGAATGTTTGATTGATTGATTGATTGATTGATTGGTTTTTCAGTATCTTTCGTCTGCAGCATCTCAGACATCTAGACCTCTCCTACAATAAACTGACTTTTATCCAGAATGAAATTTGTCATCTGCAGTAAGTATATGTATTTATTTTCAAGGAATGTTGAAAATATTACTTTATTGTTTACATTTACTGTATATGACATCATATTTGCGCATGTCTCAATTAGTGCACACCCCTCTTTTGACATCAGCACTTGCACAAATTCCTTACTGAGCACACATTTTTTGATTTTCACATAACTCTAAGGAGGGCAGTGGTTGCTAAAATCCACTGAGAACATCTGATTTTCATGAAACATACCATTGTACATATCTGATGTCTTATTACTACTTATATTTTTATGTTATATCGGTGTCAAAGTGGAATCTATGATATGGTTTATTCAGCTTGATTATATTCGGAAACACAATGCAACCTGAAAGGAGAGGGCAATCAACAAAGATAAAGGGAGTTAACTCATATTCTAATGCTCTTCATCCTTAAGAAATTTATCCCAATACAAAAGTTTTAAGTGCAAAGCATGGCTATTATTTTGACATGGTGAATATAAAATTGCTATCGAAAGAAAATATTTCCCTTGGTATCTGAAGTATTCAAATTATATCAGTTAACCTCCAAGTAGTGTTGTTTAACTTAATCAGTTCAGGAAGATTTTGTCATTGACAGTATAATAGTTTTAAATTTAGTTTTATTGTTATTGTTGTAGGATTTAATGCCAATTTGGTTTTAAAACTCGAAAGCTGTTGGTTGAGATCTAATTGCACGATGTCATGGCATGGATATTTCTAAGTTTATTTGGAATGTTGTTTCCTCCTTAGTGTTTAGGTTTTTTATTTCTTAAAGACAAAAGCCTAATAAAAATCTCATTTATTTAGATTTCTTTTGGAAATAAGAGTATTACCTTCACCAGAAGGAAAAATTAATGGATTTTCATTTGGTCATCAATTTATATAGAGAAAATTGATTACCAACACTGAAATTTTAATCTATACACTGAACTATGTAAAACACAGTATCCTTGCTGAGTTGATACATGTCTTATATCAAATGGGCCTTTTAAAGACAAAAACCGTTAAAAACAAAAGCATTTCGTACAAGATTTATTTTTTATTTTGATAGGATTTTGGTTTACTACAGTTTTAGTACTTACAAAACATGCTGAACTGCAACCTGTGATAAAAACTATTAATTAATGTCTGGATCCTAATGCACTTTTAAGTTGACAATGTTTACCTATGGCTACCAGTGGTAAACAACAATTTACCATTTGCTATCAGAATCAAACACAGGTAAATGAGAGCAGATGATGGAAATTTCCTGAATTAATATGAGATACATATTACCTCTAATATTTGGGGTATCATTCATCCCTCATTTCTTTTCTCAGCTGACCTGTAACATCTCATGGTGTTAGGGAAAACATAGAAAACAAATGAGACCATTTCACAGTAAATTTCTCACAAAGTTATTTCTTATGCTACAATGTTTTAACTTGTTATATTTCAAGCCAATGGATTATACATTTTTATATTAAAATGCATGTTTGAGTATTTAAATCTGTAGATAGAGTGTATTCATATTCCAGGTGTGATTGTTTGTGTATTTTCTGCTATTGACCATTTTAAAATCTGTTACTCTGAAAGTATCCAAGGTATGTTTTATTGACATTTCATAGTATGGTACTCCGATAATGTCCAAGGTATGTTTTAGTGTGTTTTCACAGTCTGATACATGTATTCTGAAAGCACCCAGTGTATATTTTAAAGTGAATGGTACGCTGAAAGTAATCAAAGTTGTTTTTGACAATGATTTCACAGTCTGGTACTGTGAAGGTATTTGAAGAATGTTTTAGTGTCATTTCACAGTCTGGTACTCTGAAAGTACCCAAGATACTGAATTTTTGGCAATATTTCACTAAAATTTTGACCAAATCATTTATTTAAATTTCATTGAATTGCGAGTGAAATTTGAATATAATAGTGAAATTTCAGAGTAACTTTAAAGTATTTTACTGCAATTTCAGTTAGTTTTCACTGAAATTTTAGAAAGTTATCAGTGACATTTCAAAAGGTTTATAATAAAATAATGGATATAAATTATACAGAACATTATTAACCATGTACGGGTCCAAAAATGTAGACCTATAAACAAGGGCACATGTTACTGAAGGACTAATAATGAATAAATAAGTAATCCATCCCCACTGGCTATTCAACAAATTGCAGGATGGGAGTGGGGTAAATGTACAGTTTAATGCCTGGTAACTCATTATATAATCACATCAAGAATTCTTGTCAGTGAAGCTCTATTTCAAATGAAGTTGTTTGTTATCCTGTATGAATTACATCTATTTTTAAGGATGCACAACATCTGAAAGATCATTAACATTATTCCAAATCATTTCAAACAACATTTATGTGTGCTGAAGAACATTTATGTATTATATAGATAGCTACAAAGTTCGAAGCAGTTAATCTCCAAAATAACTACAACACTAACTGTTGAAACACCATGAAACAATATTCCTTTTTCCAAAGTCTAGCAACATTTTTTCATGAAATGATAATCATCTACATTGAAACAAAATTTTTGTATTGCTCATTTAGTAAAATAATGATGCTGTGATTTCATTGCAAATATTAGTGATACTTCTCGTCCTTGAGGATATCTCAAAGTGCCAATTCAGAATGCTCTGAAACTCACTTCTCCACATTGATCCTATCTGAAATGAAGTTCTTTATTTGACAAAGGATTCATTTTGTTTGTTGGCCTTGCTATACTTGATCACATTATGAATGAGTAGGTTAATTTATGGTAGTTTCATTATATTACATACACAATAATATTTATAACTGTTCAATTGTTCAATTGGAATGAGTTCAACCAATTTAAAACCGAGGTTGCTAGATCTTATGAATGTTTGATTTGCCAGACTTTTAAATTTTTTTTATTCAACCTCCTTTATTTGATACAAAAGACACAGTTAACATGATAATACAAAGGAGGCCAACTTTTAAATCAGTGCAACCATACAACAAATACTCCCAAAAGTCAGTTGTCAAAATATGGTTGGCACTTAATTAAGTTCTCAGTGAAATGCTCTCGGTCATATGTGTTATGGTCAATTGATGTATTTTATGTTTGAATACAATGGGGCACATTGCATTTGTGATGATTACACTTAAATCGAACGAAAAGATAGAACTTTAGCACAAATTTCACTCAATACAAACTTATTTAATTGATAGTTGTTTATCAAAATAATGCCTCCAGGAGGCGTAAGTGACATTTTAATTGATCAAAATTTCATTCACTATTATTATTTATGGTGTACTAAGGTCATTTAGAAAGAATAAAATATATGACTTCTCATTAAAAGTTGATAATTTCATAATGTTGATTAAAATTTCCAGGTCCAGTCTACCATTTTTGATGAATAAACAAGCGACACATCAGTGTTCCATTTACCAATTTTGATTGCAATTTGCTTCAAGTTCAACAGATAGGGCTAATATTTTTTGTATTTTCTAATTTACAAAATGAGGTCCTCACCTGACTCCACATTATAAGCAGGTTCATGAGTTATCAGGTTTTAGTTATCGAGGTAGTGGTGTATATAACATAAACAAGATATTGGAGTTGTACTGGACTTTTGTGTGTGCAAATTGTGATGCTCTTGTCATTGCTTGAATGAGCCCTCAATCCATAAGCAGCCATGACAAATGTTTATCATGATATAATTACACTTAGTTTACTCAGAATTCTAACACAACTAGAATATTTTTCTAATATAAACAATATCCGTCACAACATTGAAGGATGATTCTGTTTATGGGCCATGAGAACAACTAAGCCAAATATGACCATTTTTGATAGATAAAGGTATTTGGCAACAATTTCATCACTTCCCAATTAGTGATCTTTACTTTGTCCCTCCTTATATTCTTGAAGGGAATCAGTTTGGAATTATATAACTTCCAAATCATTCTGGTCCAATTCCTTCTCTTTAACACATTAGACGCTACTGTAGAGCTGGTAATAATGATTCAAATCTTTATGGCAAAAAATTGCAAAATGCAAGTCCTGGCATTCAGTTTTCTTACAGAGTGATCTATCACTTGATGGTTTGAAATGCCATCTTTAGCAAGCATACTTATTCCCATTAGTTTCTGTTACATGAAGATTCATTTGGCAAGTACAGACTTTGACCAGTCGGAAATCTCTTTACAGTGATCATCTGTTAAATAATATATGGCATGAATATTACTGTAAATATCATTGTGGAATGGGACTGGACAGAACATTATTTGAAAACTGGATTGGAGATCACATTTAAAAATGATCCATAACAAGGAGAATTAGATTCAGGTCGGGAAAAAACTAAAATTCTGCTTTTAAATTGAAAACAGTCTTCTTGTCAGAGGGCAGTTAAATCAAATTCCAGTTAAAAAGAATGAAAACTAACAAGAAACAAAAATATGGAAAGAAGTTATTGTTCACAAAATGAACAATAAAATTAGAACCATTAGAAACAGGAAATAAAGTTTTGCTGAAAATGTACAAAAAATCCAAAAATTAAATTATATTAAAATTATATAAAGGTTCAATTTAATTTTGGTAAAGTACTGTTTTTCATTGATGTTTTTTTCAATGAAATTTCTTTGAAATTTCAATCACAAAATCTCACTGATAGTTTTAGAAAGTTTGGTAAAATTTCAGTGAAATTTTACTGAAATTTGGTGAAATACCATAAATTTGGTGAAGTATGGGCATTTCAGTGAATTTGGCAGATTTCACTGAAATTTTAACCAAATTTTCAATTGGGGCTGTTTATACTTTTTATACGATTTCATCAAACATGTGCATAGCAGACAATACATATTTGACATTCAAATTATACATAAGTATTTGAATTCATCTCAAAGTGAACATCTTTTCTTGATTCAAATATAAAATACTAAAATATGAGGTGAAAAAATAAACAAATAAAAAGAGTATGACAGACAATGCCCTAAATTGTACATAATTATAATCTCTTGTTCTTTATTGTAAACAATCGGCAATAGTTTTTAAAAATATTTTGTAAATGGAAATTTTGTCATTTTACCTGATGGTATGAATATTTTTTTGGATGTTATAATATATAAAATATGAAGTTTCATGAACCAGAAATATGATATGTTTAATTAATTATAATTTTTATGGATGGGTGGCATACTAAAATTAAAAAGTACAAAAATTACATTAATTATGATACAACCTTTATGATAGTTGAAATCAATAGCTGTTATTCAGCCATCAATGATGGTGTAAACCTTTTTTCTTTTTCCACTTCATAGAGGTCATTGCTAAAATAGGCTTGACTTTGATTAGCTTATGAAGTTATATATTAAATTTCTGTACTTTCCTGCAGTAATATAGCAGAAATTATTTTTCTTAATTGATATATTGTACTTTTACAGAAATTTGAAGGAGTTGAATATGGAAGGAAATCAGTTGCCTGCAATGCCCTCTGGTGCTTTAAGACTTCACCTGGATTTTCTGAATGTGAAAAATAATTACATGCATCCTTTGTTCTGGAGAGAAAATACACAAAATGAGCCTCAGGTATATAGCATACTTCAATATATCCTTTAATATATTTGAAAATTTTCTAGCTAAATTCAGAACATTTTTCAAAAAGCGTACTAAGTGAAAGGATTCCATATTTCTATGTACAAAAATTCTTTTGTAAGCTATTTTTCTGTTAAATAGTTTTTGAAATATGACTTTGTTTTACACCAATCATCATTACCATTCTTTATGGATGATATGCACTTGTGATAAGAAATACAAATTATGATTATTGGGTGAAAAAGTCAAAAGTGAAGGTCATTGTGACTGAAAGAAGAAGAAGCTATTTCTGCATTATGACATTAGTTATGAAGTACAGACCTTGACTAAACTTTGTGGATAACTTACACTTGGGGTAAGAAAGAAGCATATTGATTGGAGGGTCAAAAGTTTAAAGTTCATGGTCATAGTGACTGAAAGAAGAAAAACTCATCCAGCAAAATAACATTAGTTTTTCATCGCAGACCTGGACTATTATAAATGACATGCACTTTGAACAAAGAAGACGCTTGTTTTCTTGGTCAAAAATTATGATTACTGATAACTGTAAAATAGTTTCATCCCCAACCTTTAAGTTCTTGACTATTTACCTGCATATCTTACACTATGGAAAAGAAAGAAGACAATTGATTTGCATGTCAGACAGTCAGAGTTCAAGGAAATTGTGACTCAATGAAAACTGGGTATTGCAGAATGACATTTGCTTTAAATTCTTTGACCAAGCATTGTGGATGGCTTGTACTTAGAGTCAAAAAACTGTCTGCATGAGTTCGAGTCTAAGATTCGGCGAATGT